>CM029018.1:21212499-21387828 GCA_016801055.1 Panax notoginseng
AAAACAGTTTAGAGTTGTAGCGATCTAGAAGATTATAAATTCAAATATTAATTTGTGATTAAAAAATAGTGATTTTAGGAGATAATAATTAAATTAGTAATGATAATATTATAACAATTAACATTACCAGGAACATGTTAGATTTATAGTGATTTATGAGATTATAAAATTAAAATATTAACGTGGGATTAAAAATAGTGATTTTAGGAGATAATAATTAAGAAACAAATAATATATAAACCGTTTAGATTGAAAAAGTAGTGATTTAGGGGATTACAAAACCAACATAGTAAGTTAAGATTGATATTATTTGTTATTTTAATTATTTTTTAAATATTTTAAATTTTATAAATATTATGTTGTAATATAATTATAAATGGTATAATATTATGTTGTAATATATTTTAATTAGTAATGATAATATCTGTGACGCCCAAAATAGGTATACATCACCCATTCTGATTCGTCAAATACATGGTATAGAAACAAATACAACTTTATTAATACAATTATCGTGCACAATATGACAAACATATACTGTGAGTTTAAATACAAATATTATCTAATAGACAATATTAAAACTCAAAGGAGTCCTCATTACACTTATTGATATATTATTTTATTAAAAATAGTGAGGACTGCTAAAATAACTTTCTAGAACCATCACTCCATACCTCGACTAGTTCCTGCTATATTCTCATCTCCTGAGAAGAAAAATCAAACAAAAAGAAAAAGGGTGAGCTCAACTAACCCAGTAAAGAATATTATGACTAAGATAATGTATAACAAATTATTATTAGTCTTCAACAGGAAAAAAATTGATAGAATATAATAGACAACAAGTTTTAGATCAACAACTGCAGCGGAAACAGCAATCCATTAGAACAGTCAAGTAGAGAATGAATTCTACTATCTTCTAAGATTTAAAAAGTCTATCATCAATATTTTATTCCTGTAACATTAATCAATATACATATTGAATCAATATTCATCTTTGCACTACAGGCCAAAGATATTCATTTGTATCAACAGTTGGTCATGTTCATCTGAACACCTGTTCATCTTTGCACTTCAGGCCAAAGATATTCATCAGTTAATCATTCATCTTTGCACTACAAGCCAAAGATATTCAGTAATATCATCATTTAGGACTGAGGATGATGAAAAATATCTTAAAGAAAACGAATCCAGTGAGACAAAATGATAAATATTAGAGGTTCGTACTTTAGATAATTCAAGTTCAAAAACGCTCCATAATAATCAATTGTGGAGCAGAATTCAAAATTAAAGATTAAAATACGGATACAATCAAAGATAGTAACCATAATAGACATCTTGAACAAAGAAGAGAAAATTTTATTTTTTTTGGTGAATAGTGCCGTATTCGTGAATAGTGCCGTATACGTGAATAGTAACCTCGACACAAAAAGGTAAAAAATTCACAAGAAAAATCATATCAATATTTTGGCATAATGATATTGAAGAAAATAATATCATTTACGAAGAAAATAACATCCCTTACCTCAAATTAACAGTATTTTTTATCAGAATATCGGATGTAAAGCCGAAAGAAACTTGCACTGAATAGCAACTCTCAAAGTATCTAAATACTCACAAAATATACCCGATATATAGAGAGAGAGACAGAAAAACTTGTTTCTGGTGTGATTTTTAATTCTAACTAAGTCCCTATTTATAGAAAAATGCTTAGAACGCCAAAGCAGACTAAATAATAAAATAATATTATTTATTTCCCTCTTCTACGCCATCCATCTTGGAAAACCATCAGCCCATCATCTTTGAAAAAAATTTCAGCACATGTTTACATAAAAAACAAAAGTGGGGTCCCACCATAATTTTAATAAAAATATTTAATCTCCGAAACTTAAATAATTCATTTATATAGCCCTTTTATCAGATAAAATACGAATTTTTATGTCCATTCCATACGAAATTTAATTCTCTACAACTTTGTAGCTTTAAGTTTTTTCAAACAAAAATGTCCGAAATCCACATACAGACGTTTTTCAACACCTCTTAAAATTTATAACAAATCATACGTTAATTTTAACGGTTCAAAATTTGTGGACATATACCCAACTTATATATGTATAACATATCCAAAAATTACAACGATCCAACGGTCGAATTAAATTATAACTCATGCAATTGAGCTTTAAGAACACTATTTTGATTTTTTTATACCTCTATTCTGATAAAATACCGATAAAACACCTCAAAATTAAATTTTTTTTATATCCACATAAAATAAATATATCCATCATTTATATAAAATAAATATTTTTTATCATATAAATCATAATTAATAATTCATAAATAATATTACAGAATCACAATTATGACAACCAAAGTCGTTCCCAGGAAAGAGGGGGCTTTTCGATAAGGATTTCTCTTTACTGGCGCGCAATTAGGTGACCAAACCTCTCCTTAGACAGAACTTCTTAGATATTGCCAATAATGTTATTTATAAATATTATTCAAATAATATGAATTATTGATCTAATAATGGAGATACTGTGCAGTGACAATTATTGAAACAACAATAATATAAAATATCAACGTAGCAATTATTGAATCAATAAAATCAAATTGTTGAACAGTAATTACTACAACAATTATTGAGTGGTGCCTTCTTACGTAAGGATCAATAATTCAACAATATTGTACAATACCGTGTGCTACTGTGCAATTACGCGTATTAGTGTACTTTAACCACCGGGTATTTGAACAATGTTAACGGTAACAACTGCGCCGTTATTTATAAAAAACTCAAATTTGTCGTCGTTCTTCAATCCGACCATTTTTCGTTATGGCGCCCACAAATGGCTACACCATCGTACGAAAATTCCCCGACAGCAAGAATATTCCACGACCAAACAAATATTCCCCAACAATAATGAATATTTTATAACCCACTTGCTTATTTTGTAAAATTTGCACATTTCACCCATAACCAAAGCATTATATCAAATTAACACCTTATTATTCAAAATAATAATTAGAGAAAATTTGATTTTATTTATGAATAAGTTGGGGTCTTACAACCTCCCCTCCTTATGAAATTTCTGAAATTGACATACGTACCTGGTGATTCAAAAAGGTGAGGATACCTCATTTTCCTTCTGATTCCAACTCCCAGGTCATTTCTTCAATAGCATGGTTCCTCCACAAAACCTTAACTAGTAGTATAACCTTGGTGCGTAGGACATGCTCTTTCCTATCCAAGATCTTTACAGTGCCTCCTCGTGCGTTAAATCTTCGGCTATTTCTTCTGGTTCTAACTCAATTATGTGGTTTGGGTCTTTCACATATTTACGAAGCATAGATATGTGAAAAATATTATGAACACGAGACATGCTTGGAGGTAATGCGAGTCTATAGGCCACATTTTCTATTCGGTCAAGAATCTCAAATGGACCAACAAATCTTGAATTGAGCTTTCCTCTCTTCCCAAATCTATGTTACTCCCTTCCATGGAGAAATACGTAACAACACATGATCCCAATATTAAATTTCACGTCCTTTCGATGAAGATCCGCATAACTCTTTTGTCGATCCTGTGCCATTTTTATTCGTTGTCGGATCATTTGGATCTTCTCTGTAGTCATACGTACCAATTTTGGTCCCAACAATATTGCTTCACCTACCTCGTCCCAGCATACTGGAGAACGACATTTTCTTCCATATAACGTCTCGAATGGAGCCATGCTTATACTTGCTTGATAGCTATTGTTGTAGGAGAATTCCACCAATGGTAAGTACTTATCCCAACTCCCTTTGAAATCTAGGACACAGAGTCTAAATAGATCTTCAAGAGTTTGAATAGTCTTTTCTGATTGCCCGTCCGTTTGAGGATGGTATGTTGAACTAAATCATAAATCTAAGCCCATAGCTTTCTGCAAGCTAATCCAAAATCGTGAAGTGAATCTTGGGTCACGATCCGAAACTATGGATACTGGCATGCCATGCAATCGCACAATCTCATTCACGTACATATGAGCAAGACGTTCAAGGGAATAAGTCTCACGTATAGGCAAGAAATGAGCAGACTTGGTTAATCTATCAACAATAACCCAAATCGCATCTATACCTTGAGAAACCTTGGGAAGACCCGTAACGAAATCCATAGTAATGTGTTCCCACTTCCATTTCCGAATCTCAAGTGGTTGTAATGGACCCTTTGGCACTTGATGCTCCACCTTTACACGTTGACAAGTTAAACACCTCGAGATAAACTCCGCGATCTCTCTCTTCATATTTCTCCACCAAAATGTATGTCGAAGATCATGATACATTTTGGTACTCCCAGGATGGATTGCAAACGGTGTGTGTTGTGTGCCTCCATCATGATTCTATGCTTCAAGTCAGAATCGTTAGGAACACAAAGTCTGGAGTTAACTCGAAGTATTCCTTCTTCATCGATTCTTACTTCTGGAATAGCACCTTCTTGCACTTTCTTCTTCATATGCATCAGTTCCAGGTCCGTAGCTTAAGCAGCTTTAACTTTATCGATTAAATTATGTTCTACTCGTATATTTGATATCATCACGTGGGTACTTGGAGCCTTTACCTCTATCTCCATCCTTTGCAAGTCATACAAAATGGGAATTTGTGTTGACAATATCGCACTCGTACCCGCATATGATCTTCTACTCAATGCGTCAGCTACTACGTTCGCTTTTCTATGATGGTATTGGATGGTATGATCATAATCTTTCAACAGCTCAAGCCAACGTCGTTGTCGCATGTTGAGTTCCTTTTGGGTGAAGAAATATTTAAGGCTCTTATGATCCGTTATAAATCACCACTTTCTCCCCCATACAGGTAGTGCCTCCAGATTTTTAACGCAAAACGACTGCTGCCAACTCTAGATCATGAGTAGGATAATTACTCTCATATTCTTTGAGTTATCGCGAGGCATAGGCTATGACTTTCCCATGTTGCATGAGAACACATCCTAACCCTTTGTCTGAAGCATTGCTATAGATAACAAATCCATCCGAACCAGATGTCATTGTCAGAACAGGTGCCGAAATGAGTCTCCTCTTGAGCTCTTGGAAACTCTTCTCGTATTCCTCGCTCCAATCGAATTTTGTATCTTTTCAAGTCAGCTGAGTTAACGGAGTAGCTATTCGAGAAAATCTTTCCATGA
Organism: Panax notoginseng; assembly: GCA_016801055.1. Classification (NCBI taxonomy): domain Eukaryota; kingdom Viridiplantae; phylum Streptophyta; class Magnoliopsida; order Apiales; family Araliaceae; genus Panax; species Panax notoginseng. The sequence goes on from CM029018.1 coordinate 21,217,673, forward strand.
ATCTCCGATAATAACCACTAAGCCCAAAAAGCTACGTACTTCGGTCACCGACTTCGGTTACTCCCAACTTTGTATGGCTTCAATCTTCGCCGGGTCAACAGATACTATATGTTTTGACACTGCGTGCCTAAGAAATGCCACTTCCTCAAGCCAGAACTCGCATTTCTTCAGATTGGCATATAGCTTGTTATCGCGAAGCCTTTGGAGTACTAGCTTCAAATGATGCTCGTGATCTTCACGGCTTTTGGAATAGATGAGGATGTCATCAATAAGGACAACAATGAACTGATCCAAATATTCCTTGAACACACAGTTCATCATATCCATGAAAGCAGCAGGAGCATTACTCAATCCAAAAGACATGACTAATAATTCATAATGCCCGTACCGAGTTCTAAAGGCAGTCTTTAGAATATCCTTAGTTATAATCTTCAACTGATGATATCCAGAACGAAGATCGATCTTTGAAAAGAATTGTGCTCCTTACAACTGGTCGAACAGGTCATCAATGCGAGGTAGCGGATACCTATTCTTGATGGTGACATGGTTCAATTCCCGATAGTCGATACAAAGTCGCATACTCTCATCTTTCTTCTTGACGAATAAAATAGGAGCACCCCAAGGAGATGTACTAGGACGAATGAAATCGATGTCCAACAACTCTTGTAGTTAGACCTTTAATTCCTGAAGTTTAATAGGAGTCATTCGATATGGGGTTTTAGAAATAGACTTTGTACCAGGTTCAAGGTCAATAAATAATTTAACTTCACGTTCTTGGGGTAGACCGGGAAGTTCTTCAGGAAATACGTCAGGAAATTCACTAACAATAAAAATATTATTCAAATCTGACGTATTTTTGTTCAAGTCCGTGACATGGGCTAAGAAAGCTTGACATCCATTTTTTAATAAACGAATAGCTTTATGGCTTGATATGACAGTGATTGACGTTAGTGGTTTGGTAGCTTGAATTCGCATAACAGGTTGGTTAGGAATATGAAAACTAATAACCTTACGAAAATAATCAATTTTGGGATGATGAATAGTTAACCAATCAATCCCTAAAATCACATCAAATGCAAGTATTTTCAAAGAAATAAGATCGACAGGTAATGTGATAGTACCAACTTGGATCAAGCAAGATTTATAAACAGTAGATGCAATGAAGGTTTCTCCTAACGGAGTCTCAACAGATAAGTCAAAGTCTAGTTTCTCCGGAGTCAAGTTTAAACGTTGAGCACAAGCAGGGAGATAAAAGAATGGGTAGAACCGATATCTAACAAAGTATAAACTTCGCAAGAGTTTATGATTAACTTACCCGTGATCACCTCGTTCGGGTTCCTCGCATTTTGGCTAGTTACGACAAACGCTCTTCTAGGAACCGCTAATTTTGACTTGTCTGGAACAGCTTTTGGACTCACCATCCCCGCTGGACTTGGTTTTGCTACAGAACAATCTCAAGCTATATGACCTTCTTTTCCATAGTTATAACATATCTTGAACTGTTCTGGGCAGTTTGGGCTGATATGTCCCTCTTTTTAGTATTTATAACATACGACCGGTGGTCGTTCTCCTACCTTAGAAATAGTTGATGTGTGTGCTGATGTCTTCACATTATCATTGTTGTACCTTCTCTTCTTGAAATCTCCTCCCGACTCGCTTATTCTACTATTATAGCCACGATTACCACCAGAGTGGTTACCGCTTTTGTCCGAATATTTTCCTCCCCGCTGGTTGTCATTGTTCCGATGACTGCTGCCACCGCTATGACCCTGGTTTGTGGTCCCTTGGTTGAACATACTCATTATCTCGCTCTAATAATTGAACCCTATTTACAACATCTTAATATAAAGAAAATTTATGAGAGATAATATATTGCCGAATCTCGAGTTTTAGACCTCTTAGAAACATCTGTGCCATTCGTTCCTCATTCTCTACCAAATGAGGTGCAAACCTGGATAACTCTGCGAACTTTGCCTCGTACTAAGACACAGTCATGTTATTTTGTTCTAGTCTAATAAACTCTACCTCCTTCATATTACGAATATTTTTAGGAAAGTACTTGTCATTAAATAGTTTCTGAAACGATTCCCAAGACATGTTGAGTGCGGCTGGCTGGGTAAGCTTCACAGACTCCCACCAGTAGTCTGCCTCACCACGGAACATAAAGGTTGTAAGACCCCGAATTTTATGAAATAAAAGTATTCAATTTTTCTTATAATTACAATTCAGTAAATGGTTAAATTGATAAAAAGTTAAAGTTAAGGGTGATATATGAATTTTTTTAAAAATACGCAAGTGGTTATAAAATATTCATTGTTGTCGGGGAATATTCGTTTAGTCGTGGAATATTCGTTCTGTCGGGGAATATTCGTACGACGGCGCAGCCATTTGTGGGCCCCATAACAGAATAACTGTCGGATGAAGAAAACGACAAAATTGAGTTTTATAAATAACGGCGTAGTTGTTACCGTTAACACTGTTGGAATACCTGGTGGTTAAAATACAGTAGCACACGGTATTGCACCAATTATTGATTCTTACGTAAGAAGGCACTACTGAATAATTATCACAGTAATTACTGTTCAATATTTTATTTTATTGATTCAATAATTGCTGCGTTGATATTTTATATTATTGTTATTTCAATAATTGTTGCTGCACAGTATTTTCCATTATCAGATCAATAATTCATATTATTTGAATAATATTATTAGATAAGATTATTGGCAATGTCTAGAAAGTTCTGTCTAAGGAGAGGTTTGGTCATCTAATTGCGCGCCAGTAAGGAGAAATCCTTATTGGAAAGCCCCCTCTTTTCTGGAAACGGCCTGGTTGTCATAAATGTGATTCTGTAATATTAATTGTGAATAATTAATTATTGATTCATATGATAAGAAAATATTTATTTTATGTGAATATAAATATTGGATATATTTTGTGGTTTAAAATGAAGGAGTTAATGTTGAGGTGTTTTATCAGTATTTTTGTTGGAATGGAGGTATTAAAAATCAATCAGGGTTTTTGAGATATTTTGTGGGGGTTATAATTTTTAATCCGACCGTTGGATCGTGGTAATTTTTGGATATGTTATACATATATAAGTTGAGTATATGTCCACAAATTTTGAACAGTTAAAAATGAACGTATGATTTATTATGAATTTTACGAGATGACTGGTTCAAAAATTGTTGAATTTTCGGAGTTTATCATTTTGGTAAAAAATTCTAGAATTGATGGGCCCCACTCTTGGTTGGTGAAGAAATGTGCTGAGATTTTTATTCAAATGTGGTAGGCTTGAATAGTAACAGGTAAAGCCATCAGGTTGCAGGTTAAGTCTGCTTCGGCGTGCTAACATTTTCCTATAAATAGAGGGCTAAGTTAGAATTGAAAATTACATCAGAAACATAAGCTGTCTCTCTTTCCCTCTCTATATTATGAAGCATATTTTGTGAGTATTTGATACTTTGAGTGTTGCTATTCAGTGCAAGGTTCCTTCGGCTTTGCATTCCAGTCAGAAATACTGCACTTTTGAAGTAAGAGATAGTAAGGGATAATAATGGATAGTAAGGGATATTAAGAGATGTTATATTCTTCATAATTATGTTATTCTTTCAATATCATTAGACTGAAATATTGGTAATGGATTTTATTGTGGAATTTCTACCTTTTTGAGTCGGGATTACTGTTCACGTATACGGCACTATTCATGTATACGGCACTATTCATGTATATGTCACTATTTACATATATGACATTATTTACGTATATGATACTGTTAACGCCTGATTTTGTACGCCTGACGAAATCACCCAAAAAAGATAGGCCAAAATAGCGCCAACGGTTGATGGAGTAATTGTTGTGAAATCAAACTCACGAAATACACTCACATAAACATAAATAAAGAAATATAAAGTATGAACACAAGATTTACGTGAAACCCAATTGGGGAAAAACCACGGAGAGAAAGAGTAATCCACTATAATAATATTGAGAGTACAAGTTGTATATTTGTGTTGTTGTCTCTTTCTCCCTTTAAACCCTAGCTTGTAGCCATATATATAGAAGTAACCTCCACCTGCATCCAACTAGGAAAAGGATTCCTTATCCCTCCAAATAAGGGAATATAATCCTATTTTAATAAGGACTCTTCCACTATCATAATAAATACATATGGGCCATCACCAGATCCGGACCATTAAATAGATTGGGTTGTAGCCCAAATAATCTCACTCCAACATTGCCCCCCAGTCTCTTATTTATAAGGAACTTATAATGAGAGAGTATACAAATTTATCCCAATAAAACGACCATATTTGCCGAAGACAAAATATATCACACCTGAACTCCATGTGCCGAACTAAAATTGTCGGCTCCCAATATCGCTGCCCCACTCATCTTGTTCACTCATAAGATAGATAAACAATTTATTACTACCGAAGATATAAAGAACCAACCTTATACCAACCGAACCAACCTTATCCCTACCGAAGATATAAAGAACCAACCTTATCCCAACCGAATATATATAGAGAACCAACCTTATCACAACCGAACCAACCTTATCACAACCGAATATATAGAGAACCAACCTTATCACAATCGAACCAATCTTATCCCAACCGAACCAACCTTATCACAACCGAATATATAGAGAACCAACCTTATCACAACCGAACCAACCTTATCACAACCGAACCAACCTTAACACTACCGAAGACAGATAAATAATCTACCGAACACACCCAAATATATAGAGAACGAACCTAATCACAACCGAACCAACCTTATCACTACCAAAGACAGATAAATAATCCACCGAACATATCAAAATAATATAGAGAACCAACCTTATCACAACCGAACCAACCTTATTACGACCGAACCAACCTTACCACAATCGAATATATATACAGAACCAACCTTATCACGACCGAACCAACCTTATCACTACCGAACCATCCAACCGAACACCAATTACAAAGTTCGTTCCGAAGAACTAAACGTATTCGTTCCGAAGAACCGAGGATGTGATCCTTTGGAGAGGATGTCGGTCCATCTCGGGATGTGATCCGTTGGAGAGGATGTCGGTCCGTCTCAGAGGATGTGATCCGTTGGATGCTCATCCTTTTGGGAGATCAAAGCCTTCCCGAAGGACGTTTGTCCGACCTTATAACCCCTGCAACCTTATGCCGCCATAATATCCGTAGAATATTCATCCTTTTGGGAGATCAAAGCCTTCCCGAAGGACGTTTATCCGACCTTATAACCCCTGCAACCTTATGCCGCCATAATATTCGTAGAATGTTCATCCTTTTGGGAGATCAAAGCCTTCCCGAAGGACGTTTGTCCGACCTTATAACCCCTGCAACCTTATGCCGCCATAATATTCGTAGAATGTTCATCCTTTCGGGAGATTAAAGCCTTCCCGAAGGACGTTGTCCGTTCGGGAGGACGATTATCCGTTGGTGGGGATGTCGGTCCGTCTCGGGATGTGATCCGTTAGAGAGGATGTCGATCCGTCTCGGGATGTGATCCGTTGGAGAGGATGTCGGTCCGTCTCGGGATGTGATCCGTTGGAGAGGATGTCGGTCCGTCTCGGAGGAAGTTTACCCGACCTTATACCGTCATCCGACCTTTTACCCCCAAGTATAGACATGATGAAGCCGATGAGATATAATCTGAAGTAAACTGCAATTATTCAAAGTGGGTTGCTGTTGCTCGAAGTGTTATAAGTGAACAACTCGACTGTTGAATTGTGCTAAAATCTGAAATCTAATTCTGATTTTAGTGTCGAAATTGGAGTCCAAAGTTGCTCAATTGTGATGCCGAAGATAATTCCAAGCTATTAAGGCCGAGGCCGGAATCCGTCCCGCACATCCTAAAGTAAGTTCAAATAAATGATCTTGATAAATGGGAAAAATTGATTTCCTGATGTGCCCAAGTCAAACCGCCTTCTCCAGAGAGGAATACTTGAAATCCGAAGAGATGCCTGAACGTTGAGGTGTAGTTCAGGAACCCGTCGATGTGATACCGTTGTGATTTGGATATGGACACGAGCCAGATTTCCACGAACTTTATCGTAGAGACTTTTTATTTTGCAGCTCACAACTCGAATGTGCAAACTAATGGTAAGAGCCGAAGTAATGAATAAATACCGAAGCCAAGAAAAATCACGTTACCCTTTACTCCCTACATACACAATGTTGCCGATGGGAGCCCCGAATAAACTGTCGATATTGATAGTAAAAGCACGAACATGAGACCCCTGAATAGATAGCTGAGGTTGAGGGGAAAATCATCACGGTCATGCAAGCCGGTTAGTGGTCATGATCAAGTTAGATCCGAGTGCCGAAGCTTGCCCGGTTTATTATTCTGAACGTCAGTTGATATATGATGTGGATCGTTGTTGTTGCTGCTGGCTCGTGACAACGGGCCCACACGAATCATGTGGTAACCTTTTAGAACTTTAGCAGCAGTGCATCTGGTTAAATGAGTGAGAAGTAGGTGGGCTCTGCTTCTGTGGGTTTAATTAGTAAGCCGGCTGCAACACCCATTCCTTTTAAATTACCTGAGTATGACCCTAGGCATATAAGTATACAAGGCATCAGTGCACGTTAATACTTATTAGGCATAAAAGAGAACTTTATAATCATGTTGCTCAGGATGTCCATCATATATGTGCAATATGCGTTGAGCCTCTTATTAGTAATTTGTGTATGCTAATTAAAATTTTAGCATCACTTTACACGTATACCTATTATGTATGCTAATTCATATATGATGGACATCCTGAGCAACATGATTATAAAGTTCTCTTTTATGCCTAATAAGTATTAACGTGCACTGATGCCTTGTATACTTATATGCCTAGGGTCATACTCAGGTAATTTAAAAGGAATGGGTGTTGCAGCCGGCTTACTAATTAAACCCACAGAAGCAGAGCCCACCTACTTCTCACTCATTTAACCAGATGCACTGCTGCTAAAGTTCTAAAAGGTTACCACATGATTCGTGTGGGCCCGTTGTCACGAGCCAGCAGCAACAACAACGATCCACATCATATATCAACTGACGTTCAGAATAATAAACCGGGCAAGCTTCGGCACTCGGATCTAACTTGATCATGACCACTAACCGGCTTGCATGACCGTGATGATTTTCCCCTCAACCTCAGCTATCTATTCAGGGGTCTCATGTTCGTGCTTTTACTATCAATATCGACAGTTTATTCGGGCTCCCATCGGCAACATTGTGTATGTAGGGAGTAAAGGGTAACGTGATTTTTCTTGGCTTCGGTATTTATTCATTACTTCGGCTCTTACCATTAGTTTGCACATTCGAGTTGTGAGCTGCAAAATAAAAAGTCTCTACGATAAAGTTCGTGGAAATCTGGCTCGTGTCCATATCCAAATCACAACGGTATCACATCGACGGGTTCCTGAACTACACCTCAACGTTCAGGCATCTCTTCGGATTTCAAGTATTCCTCTCTGGAGAAGGCGGTTTGACTTGGGCACATCAGGAAATCAATTTTTCCCATTTATCAAGATCATTTATTTGAACTTACTTTAGGATGTGCGGGACGGATTCCGACCTCGGCCTTAATAGCTTGGAATTATCTTTGGCATCACAAATTGAGCAACTTTGGACTCCAATTTTGACACTAAAATCAGAATTAGAGTTCAGATTTTAGCACAATTCAACAGTCCGAGTTGTTCACTTATAACACTTCGGGCAACAGCAACCCACTTTGAATAATTGCAGTTTACTTCAGATTATATCTCATCGGCTTCATCATGTCTATACTTGGGGGTAAAAGGTCGGATGACGGTATAAGGTCGGGTAAACTTCCTTCAAGACGGACCGACATCCTCTCCAACGGATCACATCCCGAGACGGACCGACATCCTCTCCAACGGATCACATCCCGAGACGGACCGACATCCCCACCAACGGATAATCGTCCTCCCGAACGGACAACGTCCTTCGGGAAGGCTTTAATCTCCCGAAAGGATGAACATTCTACGAATATTATGGCGGCATAAGGTTGCAGGGGTTATAAGGTCGGATAAACGTCCTTCGGGAAGGCTTTGATCTCCCGAAAGGATGAACATTCTATGAATATTATGGCGGCATAAGGTTGCAGGGGTTATAAGGTCGGTTAAACGTCCTTCGGGAAGGCTTTGATCTCCCAAAAGGATGAATATTCTACGGATATTATGGCGGCATAAGGTTGCAGGGGTTATAAGGTCGGACAAATGTCCTTCGGGAAGGCTTTGATCTCCCAAAAGGATGAGCATCCAACGGATCACATCCTCTGAGACGGACCGACATCCTCTCCAACGGATCACATCCCGAGATGGACCGACATCCTCTCCAAAGGATCACATCCTCGGTTCTTCGGAACGGATACGTTTAGTTCTTCGGAACGAACTTTGTAATTGGTGTTCGATTGGATGGTTCGGTAGTGATAAGGTTGGTTCGGTCGTGATAAGGTTGGTTCTGTATATATATTCGGTTGTGGTAAGGTTGGTTCGGTCGTAATAAGGTTGGTTCGATTGTGATAAGGTTGGTTCGGTTGTGATAAGGTTGGTTCTCTATATATTCGGTTGTGATAAGGTTGGTTCGGTTGGGATAAGGTTGGTTCGGTTGTGATAAGGTTGGTTCTCTATATATTCGGTTGTGATAAGGTTGGTTCGGTTGTGATAAGGTTGGTTCTCTATATATATTCGGTTGGGATAAGGTTGGTTCTTTATATCTTCGGTAGGGATAAGGTTGGTTCGGTTGGTATAAGGTTGGTTCTTTATATCTTCGGTAGTAATAAATTGTTTATCTATCTTATGAGTGAACAAGAAGAGTGAGGCAGCGATATTGGGAGCCGACAATTTTAGTTCGGCACATGGAGTTCAGGTGTGATATATTTTATCTTCGGCAAATATGGTCGTTTTATTGGGATAAATTTGTATACTCTCTCATTTATAAGTTCCTTATAAATAAGAGACTGGGGGGCAATGTTGGAGTGTGATTATTTGGGCTACAGCCCAATCTGTTTAATGGTTCGGATCTGGTGATGGCCCATATGTATTTATTATGATAGTGGAAGAGTCCTTATTAAAATAGGATTATATTCCCTTATTTGGAGGGATAAGGAATCCTTTTCCTAGTTGGATGCAGGTGGAGGTTACTTCTATATATATGGCTACAAGCTAGGGTTTAAAGGGAGAAAGAGACAACAACACAAATATACAACTTGTACTCTCAATATTATTATAGTGGATTACTCTCTCTCTCTCCGTGGTTTTTCCCCAATTGGGTTTTCACGTAAATCTTGTGTTCATACTTTATATTTCTTTATTTATGTTTATGTGAGTGTATTTCGTGAGTTTGATTTCACAACAATTACTCCATCAACCGTTGCCGCTATTTTGGCATGTCTTTTTGGGTGATTTCGTCAGGCGTACAAAATCAGGCATTAACAGATACTATGTACGAATACGGAGTACTATTCATGAGTTACTATTCACGAGTTACTATTTATAAGTTACTATTCACGAGTTACTATTCACGGGTACTATTCATGACAAAAATTGGCTTCTTTTTCTGACCAAATTATCGTTGATTTATGATTGTTGCTCTTGAAAATAAGTGCAGTTGTTGATCATATTGTTTTTATTATCATATATAACATTTTTATAACCCTGATGTTGAATTTCTCTTTAACTTGAGTGTAAAGATGGGTAAATTATTGGTATGATCGTGACTGAGGAATATCTTTGGACTGTAGTGCAAAGATGAATTGTTAACTGGTATGATCATGACCATTAAATTTATAATTGAATATCTTTAGCTTAAGTGTAAAGATGAATTGATTAACATGGTTATAATTATTGTTTATATAAATTCTGAAATGATTATATATTTCTTTGAGATATGAATATATTTGGCCTGTAGTGCAAATATGAACTGTTGAGGAATATCTTTGGCTTGTAGTACAAAGATGAACTGTTGATGAATATATTTGGCCTGTAGTGCAAATATGAACTGTTGAGGAATATCTTTGGCCTGTAGTGCAAAGATGAATTGTTGATGAATATCTTTAGCTCGTTGTGCAAAGATGATCTGTTGTTGAATATCTTTGGCCTGTAGTGCAAAGATGGTCTGTTGATGAATATCTTTGGCCCGTAGTGCAAAGATAAATTTATTAATATGATTATAAACATGAACTGTGATTTGGTATAACCATGATCTTTGATGTTTCAGGTGATGAAAATTATCTTTGTCCTGGATGAGAAAAGGAATTTAGAACAACAATTACGATTATGAGTTATACATGTGATTGTGGACAGGAATTGTTGATTGATATTACAGGGATAAAACATTGTTGGTGGACTTTTAACATGGAGAAGATAATAGACTTTATAGTCTATTTGACTCTTCTAATGGATTGCTCGTTCCGCTGCAACTATGGTTGAAAATTTTTATCATCTACCATATGTTCTAAATCTCTGATTTATTACTGATGAAGACTATTGATAATTTATTTATCTTTAGTCATGATATTCTTTACCGGGCTATTTGTGCTCACCCTTCTGTTCACAATTCTTTTCAGGTAATAAGAGTGTAGCTGGGTCGAGCGGGGGTAACAGGGGAATAGAACGGTGGTCATCATTTAGGAGTTATATTTGGTGAATCATCTAGGGTGAAGCGAACCCAATGTTGGAAGGGTGTTTTGCCACTATCATACAAGATGTCTAATGACATACAACCTCGTGTCATCATAAGACAGGATTGTGCTCATCCACTTGATGAGTATATTTACGAGCACTACCTATATAATCTTGGTGTTTGTTTGAAGTATAATTCTCAATTAGAGATAGTGGAGATAATGATAAGTCAAGAGAAGACTCACCATTAGGAAGAATATGATAGTAAACTTCTCGTTTTTCTTTGGAGTCTATTGGGTCAACCAAGGATAATTCTGTGGCCATATGATATATATCATAACCTAGATGCATGGCCTCCCATGTACGAAGGTTTCCTTGAGCACTTCCCAAAGATTCTAATTTCTAAAACAGTTTTTGACTATACCTTTATGTAAGGTGTCATTGTGAGGTGATGTCCATGGTTGGGACATGAGTCACATTTGGTATATATGTGTATCCAAACTCACAGCATATGTATTGTTGTATTTTGCACGACAATTGTTGTAATAAAGTTGTAGTTGTTTTCTGTACCATGTATTTGGCGACTCAGAATAGGTTGGATGGAATGGACCTATTTTGGGGTCGTTACAAAGGTGGCGAATGGAACCTTCTGTTCCTCCGTGCATCCCAAGACATCAAATATCTTGGTAATTTATTTAACCCACGTCTCCGCCTTGATTGGATCCGGCTTTCCCGCAAATTCTGGTGGTCCCAGCTCTTTGAACTGCTTAGCTGTGACAAGCCGCGCGTTGTTATCATTTTCACCCGTATTTTGTACACGAGTCTCCCTCGTCAAATTTTGCATGAACTGCAAAAAGCTTCTAAACATTCCATCATTCATCATTTGTTCGGTAGTGTTGTTTACAGGAGGAATATTGCCTTCCTGTTCCACGTTCCCCTGATTGGCGATTAAAGGTGTCTTCACGGTCTCATTCACTCCATTGTTAACATTCTCAGCTGCCATTCTCAAATACTACCATAAAACAAGGGTTAATTAAAAAAATTGACATACCACATAATACCCCTATATTATGACCGACCAACAAATAAGCTTAGGTAGGACACACTAGCGAAGGATTTACTTGTCGCTCCCCTCCTAGTTCTATTCCCCGATCTCCACCAGAGACCATATCCCTAAGCTCTGATACCAACTGTGACGCCCCAAAATAGGTATACATCATCCATTCTGAGTCGTCAAATACATGATACAGAAATAAATACAACTTCATTAATACAATTATCGTGCACAATACGACAACACATATATTGTGAGTTTAAATACAAATATTGTCTAATAGACAATATTAAAACTCAAATGGAGTCCTCATTACACTTATTGATATACTATTTTATAAAAATAGTGAGGACTGCTAAAATAACTTTCTAGAACCATCACTTCATACCCCGGTTAGTTCCTACTATATTCTCACCTCCTGAGAAGAAAAATGGAACAAAAAGGAAAAGGGTGAGCTCAACTAGTCCAGTAAAGAATATTATGACTAAGATAATATATAACAAATTATCATTAGTCTTCAACAGGGAAAAATCTGATAGAATATAATAGACAACAAGTTTTAGATCAACAACTGCAGCGAAAATAACAATCCATTAGAAGAGTCAAGTAGAGAATGAATTCTACTATCTTCTAAGATTTAAAAGTTCATCATCAATATTTTATCCCTATAACATTAATCAATATACATCTTGAATCAAATATTCATCTTTGCACTACATGCCAAAGATATTCATTTGTATCACCAGTTTATCATGTTCATCTGAACACCTGTTCATCTTTGCACTTCGGGCCAAAGATATTCATCAGTTAATCATTCATCTTTGCACTACAGGTGTGACGCCCCCAAAATAGATCCAATCCATCCAACCCATTCTGAGTCGCCAAATACATGGTACAGAAAATAACTACAACTTTATTATTACAGTTGTCGTGCAAAATACGACAACACATATACTGTGAGTTTAAATTCAAATATTGTCATCTAGACAGTATTCATACTCAATTAAGTCATCATTATACTTATTGATACACTATTTTACAAAATAGTGAGGACTACTAAAATAACTGTCTTGAACCATCATTCCACACTCCGACTAGTACTCGCTACATTCTCGCCTCCTGAGAAGAAAAATAGAACAACAAGGAAAAGGGTGAGCTCAACTAGCCCAGTAAAGAATATTATGACTAAGATAATATACAACAAATTATCGTTAGTCTTCAACAGGAAAAAATTTAATAGAATACAATAGACAACAAGTTTTAAATCAATATTCGCAGCGAAAAATAATAATTCATAGAAGAGTTACGTAGAGAATGAAATCTACGATTATCTATGAATTTAAAAGCCCATCATCAACATTTTATCCCTGTAACATCAATCAATAAATATCTTGAATCAAATAGTCATCTTTGCACTACAGGCAAAAGATATTCATCAGTTGGTCATGTTCATTTCAACACCTGTTCATCTTTGCACTACGGGCCAAAGATATTCATCAGAAATCATTCATCTTTGCACTACAGGCCAAAGATATTCAGTTATATCATCATTTAGGACTGAAGATGATGAAAAATATTTTAAAGGAAAAGAAACCAGTGAAACAAAATAATAAATATAAAGGATTCGTATTTCAGCTATTCCATGTCCAAAAATACCTTATAAATAATCATAGTGAAGTAAAATTCAAGAATGATCAAAACATAGATACAATCAAAGCTAGTATCCAAAATAGATATTTTGGATAAAAAGAAGAAAATTTTATTTTTTCGGTGAATAGTAACTCGTGAATAGTAACTCATGAATAGTAACTCATGAATAGTAACCCCGACATGAAAAGTTCCAAATTTGATAAAAAGTTCAGATCAATACTTCGGCATAATGATATTGAAAAAAATAATATCATTTAAGAAGAAATAATATCTCTTACTTCGTAAAGACAGTACTTCTAGTTGAAACACCGGATATAGGCTATGACTTGAACTTGCACCGTATAGCAATACTCAAAGTATTAGAATACTCACAAGAATACGCTCACTAATATAGAGAGAGAAATAGAGAGAAGATCTCAGTTTCTGGTGTGATTTTCAATTCTAACATAAGCACCCTATTTATAGGAAAATGCTTAGAACACCAAAGCAGAAAATTTAATATAAATATATATATATATATATATATATATATATATATATTTTCAAGCCCACTTTAGAAAATCTGAAATCAGCCACCTTGCACATGTTTATAATGTCCAAAAAAAATACAAAAAACGTTTTTCTCAAAATAATTAACTAAAACTCTCAAAAATCAATTATTTCGGAACTTCGAAACTTCAATAATTCATAATAAATAGCCCTTTTGTCAGAAAATTTGAATCTCACGTGTTTTTATAGGAATTTCAATTCTCTACAACTTTACAGAAGAAAGTTTTTCTAAATTCCAAACAGAAATTGACCGAAATCCACAAACGGACGATTTTACGGTCAATAATAAATTTTCGGTCAAGAATTGTGTCCGCCAACACACAAAACATGTGTTCATCATTTAATGTCACAAAAATACTCTTCCTCCTCATATACTCATATATCCCACATTCATTGTAAAAATATCACCATCAATATATTATTAAAATAATATATTTAAATGAATTATTTTATCAGAAAAAGATAAAATATTAAATTTCAACAATTGTCACATTAAAAATTTTCTCCATTTATATCCACATAAAATCAATATTTTCCTCATCATATAAATTAATAATTAATTATACACAAATAATATTACAGAATCACATTACTGGCAACCAGGCCGTTCCCAGGAAAGATGGGGCTTTCCAATAAGGATTTCTCCTTACTGGCGCGCAATTAGATGACCAAACCTCTCCTTAGACAGAACTTTTTAGACATTGCCAATAATGTTATCTAATAATATTATTCAGATAATATGAATTATTGCTCCGATAATAGAAAATACTGCGTAGTGACAATTATAAAATATCAACGTAGCAATTATTTAATCAATAAAATAAAATATTGAACAGTAATTACTGTAACAATTATTGAGTAGTGCCTTCTTACGTAAGAATCAATAATTGGTGCAATACCGTGTGCTACTGTGTAACAACGCGTATTACTGTGTTTTAACCACCGGGTATTCCAACAGTATTAACGGTAACAACTACGCAGTTATTTATAAACAACTTGTTTTTGTCGTTTTCTTCATCCAATCGCTTTCTATTATGGGGCCCACAAAAGGCTGCGCCGTCGTACAAATATTCCCCGACAACAAGAATATTCCACGACCAAACAAATACTCCCCGACAACAATAAATATTTTAGGACCACTTGCTTATTTGAAATATTTACGCATTTTACCCATAACTAACCACATTAATCAAATCAACCCTTACTATTTCAAAATAATAAATAGAGGAAATTAAATTTCATTTATTAATAATTTAGGGTCTTACAACCTCCCCTCCTTATGAAATTTCGTCCTCGAAATTGACGTACGTACCTGGTGTTTCGAAAAAATGAGGATACCTCGCTTTCATTTCCGTTTCCAACTCCCAGGTCATTTTCTCAATAGCATGGTTTCTCCACAAAACTTTAACTTGTGGTAAGACCTTCGTGCGTAGGACATGCTCCTTCCTATCCAAGATCTTGACAGGTACCTCTTCGTACGTTAAGTCTTCAGCTATCTCGTTCGGTTCTAACTCAATAACGTGGTTTGGGTCTTTCACATATTTACGAAGCATAGATATGTGAAAAATGTTATGAACACGAGACATGCTTGGAGGTAACGCGAGTCTATAGGCCACATTTCTTACTCGGTCAAGAATCTGAAATGGACCAATAAATCGTGGATTGAGCTTTTCTCTCTTCCCGAATCTTGTAACTCCTTTCTATGGAGCTACACGTAATAATATATGATCCCTAATGTCAAATTCCACGTCCTTTCGATGAAGATCCGCATAACTCTTTTATCGATCCTGTGCCATTTGTATACGTTGTCGAATTATTTGGATCTTTTCCGTAGTAATACGTACCAACTCTGGTCCCAACAACGTTGCTTCTCCCACCTCATCCCAACATACTGGAGAGTGACACTTTCGTCCATACAATGCTTCAAATGGAGCCACACCTATACTTGCCTGATAACTGTTATTGTAGGAGAATTCCACCAATGGTAGGTACTTATCCAACTCCCTTTGAAATCTAGGACATAAAGTCTTAATAGATCTTCAAGAGTTTGAATAGTCCTCTCTGATTGTCCGTCCGTTTGAGGATGGTAAGCTGAACTAAATCGTAAATCCGTGCCTATAGCTTTTTGCAAGCTAACCCAAAAACTTGAAGTGAATCTTGGGTCACGATCCGAAACTATGGATACTGGCATGCCATGCAACCTTACAATCTCATTCACGTACATACTAGCAAGACGTTCAAGGGAATAAGTCTCCCGTATCGGCAAGAAATGAGCATACTTGGTTAATCTATTAACTATAACCCAAATAGCATTTATGCCTTGAGAAACTGTGGGAAGACCCGAAACGAAATCCATGGTAATGTGTTCCCACTTCCATTTCGGAATCTCAAGTGGTTGCAATGGACCCTTTGGTACTTGATGCTCCGCCTTTACACGTTGACAAGTTAAACACCTCGATATAACTTTGCAATCTCTCTCTTCATATTGTTCCACCAAAATGTATGTCGAAGATCACGATACATTTTAGTACTTCCAGGATGGATTGCAAATGGTGTATTGTGTGCCTCCATCATGATCTTGTACTTTAAATCAGAATCGTTAGGAACACAAAGTCTGGAGTGGACTCGAAGTATTCCTTCTGCATCGATTCTTGCTTCTGGAATAGCACCTTCTTGCACTTTCTTCTTCATACGCATCAGCTCCGGGTCTGTAGCTTGAGCAACTTTAACTTTATCTATTAAAGTTGATTCTACGCGTATACTTGACATCATCGCACTCGTTCCTGCATATGATCTTCTACTCAATGCGTCAGCTACCGCGTTTGCTTTTTCAGGATGGTATTGGATGGTATGATCGAAATCTTTCAACAGCTCGAGCCAACGTCGGTGTCGCATGTTGAATTCTTGGAAGCTCTTCTCGCATTCCTCGGTCCATTCGAAGTTTGTATCTTTTCGAGTCAACTGAGTTAATGGAGTAGCGATTCAAGAAAATCTTTTTACAAATCTCCGATAATAACCAGCTAAGCCTAGAAAGCTATGTATTTCGATTACTGACTTAGGTTGCTCTCAACTGTGACTCATATCCCAATCTTGGATAGCACGTCACAATGACACCTATCAGTTTACTACCGCACGAATATGGCGTCCCCTACGGAGAGTCTGGCTTCGGTGCATTCCACAAAGGAAGTCACCAGATAGAGGCTCGGTTATCAACTTCTATAGTTGGGTTTTTAACTCCTGAAGTTCAATAGGAGCCATTCGATATGAGATTTTAGAAATGAGTTTTGTACCAGATTCAAAGATGATACAAAATTCAATATCACGTGTAGGCCAAGAAATTCTTCAGGAAATACGTCAGGGATTTACTAACAATAGAAATATCATTCAAATCTGACGTATTTTTGTTCAAGTCCATGACATGGCTAAGAAAGCTTGACATCCGTTTTTAATAAACGAATGACTTTACGGCTTGATATGAAAGAGTTTGACTTCAATGGTTTGGTTGCTTGAATTCGAATAACAGGTTGCTTAGGAATATGAAAACTAACAACCTTACGAAAATAATCAATTTTGGCATGATGAGTAGTTAACCAATCGATCCCTAAAATCACATCAAAAGTAAGTATCTTTAAAGAGATAAGGTCAACAGGTAATGTGATGGTGCCAACTTGGATCAAACAAGATTTATAAACAGTGGATGTGATAAAAATTTCTCCTAACGGAGTTTCAACAGATAAGTCAAAGTCTAATTTTCTCCGGAGTCAAGTTTAAACGTTGAGTATAAGCAGGAGAGATAAATGAATGGGTAGAACCGGTATCTAATAAGGTATAGACTTCGCAAAAATTTATAATTAACTAACCCGTGCTAACTTCGTTCGGGTTCCTCGCATTCTGACCAGTCACGAAAAACGCTCTTCCAGGAACCGTTGATTTTGACTTTTCTGGGACAACTTTTTGAGTCACCACCCCCGTTGGACTTGGTTTCGCTACAGTAAAATCTCGAGCGATATGTCCTTCCTTTCCACAGTTATAACATACCTTAAACTGTTGTGGACAGTTTGGGCTGATATGTCCTTCTTTTCCGCACTTATAGCATATGACCGGTGGTCGTTCTCCTCCCTTGGAACCAGTTGCTGCTGGTGCTGACGTCTTCGTATTGTCATTGTTGAATCTCCTCTTTTTAAAATCTCCTCCCGACTCGCTTCTTCTATTTTTATAGCCACGATTACCACCAGAGTGGTTGCCGTTCTTGTCTGTATTCTTCTTTCTCCGCTGGTTATCATTGTTCTGATGACTGCTGTCACCGGTATGATCCTGGTTGTAGTCCCTCGATTGACCGTACTCGTTATCTCGCTCTAATAATTGAGCCCTGTTGACAACATCTGAATAGAGAGAAAATTTATGAGAAATGAGATATTGACGTATGCTGGGTTTCAAACCTCTCAGAAACATCCGCGTCATACGTTCCTCATTCTCTACCAAATGAGGTGTAAACCTGGACAACTCTGCAAACTTCGCCTCGTACTGGGACACCGTCATGTTATTCTGCTCCAGTCTAATAAACTCTACCTCCTTCATATGACGAATACTTTCAGGAAAGTACTTGTCATTGAACAGTTTCTGAAATGTCTCCCAAGACATGCTTAGTGCGGCTAGATGGGTACGCTTCACAGACTCCCACCAGTAGTTTGACTCGCCACGGAACATAAAGGTGGCGAATGGGACCTTCTGTTCCTCCGTGCATCCCAAGACATCAAATATCTTGGTAATTTGCTTGACCCATGTCTCCGCCTTAATCGGATCCGGCTTTCCCCAGAATTCTGGTGGTCCCAACTCTTTGAACTGCTTAGCTGTAACCAGCTGTGCGTTGCCATTGTTTCTTCCTATATTTTGAACAGGAATCTCCTTCGTCTGGTTTTGCATGAATCGCAAAAAAACTTCTAAACATCTCATCGTTCATCGCCTGCTCAGTGGTGTTGTTCACAGGAGGAACATTGCCAGCCTATTGCACGTTCTCTTCGTTGGTGAGTATAGGCATCTCCACAGTCTCATTTACTCCACTGTTAACATTCTCAGTCGACATTCTCAAATACTGCCATAAAACAAGGGTTAATTTAACAAATTAACATATCACATAATATCCCTATATTATGACTGACCAACAAATAAGCTTAGGTAGGACACACTAGCGAAGGATTTACTCGTCTCTCCCCTCCTAGTTCTATTCCCCGATCTCCGCCAGAGATCATATCCCTAAGCTCTGATACCAACTGTGACGTTGGACACCATCATGTGTCAGTACCTCACAAAGGTACCTATCAGCTTGCCACCGCAGAACGGCGTCCCGTACGGAGAGTCTGGCTTCGGTGCATTCCCCATCAACAGGATGTCACCAGATAGAGGCTCGGGGCTCTTTACTTATGGCTCTGATACCAACTATGACGCCCCCAAAATAGGTCCAATCCATCCAACCCATTCTGAGTCGCCAAATACATGGTACAGAAAATAACTACAACTTTATTATTACAGTTGTCGTGCAAAATACGACAACACATATACTGTGAGTTTAAATACAAATATTGTCATCTAGACAGTATTTATACTCAATTAAGTCCTCATTATACTTATTGATACACTATTTTACAAAATAGTGAGGACTACTAAAATAACTGTCTTGAACCATCATTCCACACCCCGACTAGTACTCGCTACATTCTCGCCTCCTGAGAAGAAAAATGGAACAACAAGGAAAAGGGTGAGCTCAACTAGCCCAGTAAAGAATATTATGACTAAGATAATATACAACAAATTATCGTTAGTCTTCAACAGGGAAAAATTTAATAGAATACAATAGACAACAAGTTTTAAATCAATATTCGCAGCGAAAAATAATAATTCATAGAAGAGTTACGTAGAGAATGAAATCTACGATTATCTATGAATTTAAAAGCCCATCATCAACATTTTATCCCTGTAACATCAATCAATAAATATCTTGAATCAAATAGTCATCTTTGCACTACAGGCAAAAGATATTCATCAGTTGGTCATGTTCATTTCAACACCTGTTCATCTTTGCACTACGGGCCAAAGATATTCATCAGAAATCATTCATCTTTGCACTACAGGCCAAAGATATTCAGTTATATCATCATTTAGGACTGAGGATGATGAAAAATATTTTAAAGGAAAAGAAACCAGTGAAACAAAATAATAAATATAAAGGATTCGTATTTCAGCTATTCCATGTCCAAAAATACCTTATAAATAATCATAGTGAAGTAAAATTCAAGAATGATCAAAACATGGATACAATCAAAGCTAGTATCCAAAATAGATATTTTGGATAAAAAGAAGAAAATTTTATTTTTTCGGTGAATAGTAACTCGTGAATAGTAACTCATGAATAGTAACTCATGAATAGTAACCCCGACATGAAAAGTTCTAAATTTGATAAAAAGTTCAGATCAATACTTCGGCATAATGATATTGAAGAAAATAATATCATTTAAGAAGAAATAATATCTCTTACTTCGTAAAGACAGTACTTCTAGTTGAAACACCGGATATAGGCTATGACTTGAACTTGCACCGTATAGCAATACTTAAAGTATTAGAATACTCACAAGAATACGCTCACTAATATAGAGAGAGAAATAGAGAGAAGATCTCAGTTTCTGGTGTGATTTTCAATTCTAACCTAAGCACTCTATTTATAGGAAAATACTTAGAACACCAAAGCAGAAAATTTTATATATATATATATATATATATATATATATATATATATAAATTTTCAAGCCCACTTTAGAAAATCTGAAATCAGCCACCTTGCACATGTTTATGATGTCTAAAAAAAATACAAAAAACGTTTTTCTCAAAATAATTAACTAAAACTCTCAAAAATCAATTATTTCGGAACTTCGAAACTTTAATAATTCATAATAAATAGACCTTTTGTCAGAAAATTCGAATCTCGCGTGTTTTTATAGGAATTTCAATTCTCTACAACTTTGCAGAAGAAAGTTTTTCTAAATTCCAAACAGAAATTAACCGAAATTCACAAACGGACGATTTTACGGTCAATAATAAATTTTCGGTCAAGAATTGTGTCCGCCAACACACAAAATATGTGTTAATCATTTAATGCCACAAAAATACTCTTCCTCCTCATATACTCATATATCCCATATTTATTGTAAAAATATCACCATCAATATATTATTAAAATAATATATTTAAATGAATTATTTTATCAGAAAAAGATAAAATATTAAATTTCAACAATTGTCACATTAAAATTTTTTTCCATCTATATCCACACAAAATCAATATTTTCCTCATCATATAAATCAATAATTAATTATACACAAATAATATTACAGAATCACATTACTGGCAACCAGGCCGTTCCCAGGAAAGATGGGGCTTTCCAATAAGGATTTTTCCTTACTGGCGCGTAATTAGATGACCAAGCCTCTCCTTAGACAGAAATTTTTAGATATTACCAATAATGTTATCTAATAATATTATTCAGATAATATGAATTATTGCTCCGATAATGGAAAATACTGCGTAGTGACAATTATAAAATATCAACGTAGCAATTATTTAATCAATAAAATAAAATATTGAACAGTAATTACTGTAACAATTATTGAGTAGTGCCTTCTTACGTAAGAATTAATAATTGGTGCAATACCGTGTGCTACTGTGCAACAACGCGTATTACTGTGTTTTAACCACCGGGTATTCTAACAGTATTAACGGTAACAACTACGCAGTTATTTATAAACAAGACTATTCCACGACCAAACAAATATTTCCCAACAACAATGAATATTTTAGGACCACTTGCTTATTTGAAATATTTGCGCATTTTACCCATAACTAACCACATTAATCAAATCAACCCTTACTATTTCAAAATAATAAATAGAGGAAATTAAATTTCATTTATTAATAATTTGGGGTCTTACAACAAGCCAAAGATATTCTGTAATATCATCATTTAGAACTGAGGATCATGAAAAATATCTTAAAGAAAACGAATCCAGTTAGATAAAATGATAAATATTAGGGGTTCGTGCTTTAGATGATCCAAGTTCAAAAACGCTCCATAATAATCAATTGTGGAGCAGAATTCAAAAATAAATATCAAAATATGGATACAATCAAAGATAGTAACCATAATAGATATCTTAGACAAAGAAGAGAAAATTTAATTTTCCTGTGAATAGTACCGTATTCGTGAATAGTGTCGTATATGTGAATAGTGTCGTATACATGAATAGTAATCTCGATACAAAAAGGTATAAATTTCACCAGAAAAATCATATCTATATTTCGACATAATGATATTAAAGAAAATAATATCATTTACGAAGAAAATAACATCCCTTACCTCAAAATAATAGTATTTCTGATCGGAATATCGGATGTAAAGCCGAAGGAAACTTGCACTGAATAGCAACTCTCAAAGTATCTAAATACTCACAAAATACGCTCGATAATATAGAGAGAGAAAAAAAAAACTTATTTCTGGTGTGATTTTCAATTCTAACTAAGTACCCTATTTATAGGAAAATGCTTAGAACGCCAAAGCAGACTAAATAATAAAATAATATTATTTATTTCACTCTTCTACGCCGTTCATCTTGGAAAGCCATCATCCCATCATCTTTGAAACAAATTCATGCACATGTTTTCATTAAAAACAAAAGTGGGTCCCACCCATAATTTTAATAAAAATATTTTATCTTCGAAACTTCAATAATTCATAATAAATAGCCCTTTTATAAGAAAAATACGAATTTTATGTCCATTCCATACGAAATCAAATTCTCTACAATTTTGCAGCTTTAAGTTTTTTCAAATTCCAAACACAAAATATCCGAAATCCACATACGGACTTTTTCAACACCTCTTAAAATTCAAAACAAATCATACATTAATTTTTAACAGTTCAAAATTTGTGGACATATACCCAACTTATATATGTATAACATATCCAAAAATCACAACGATCCAACGGTCGGATTAAAATTATAACTCACGCAATAGAGCTTTAAGAACACTGTTTTGATTTTTTAATACCTCCATTCCGACAAAATACTAATAAAACACCTCAAAATTAAAATTTTTATTTATATTCACATAAAATAAATATGTCCATCATTTATATAAAATAAATATTTCCTTATCATATAAATCAATAATTAATAATTCATAAATAATATTACAGAATCACAATTATGACAACCAGGTCGTTCCTAGGAAAGAGGGGGCTTTCCGATAAGGATTTCTCCTTACTGGCGCACAATTAGGTGACCAAACCTCTCTTTAGACAGAACTTCATTAGACATTGCCAATAATGTTATCTAATAATATTATTCAAATAATATGAATTATTGATCTGATAATGGAGATACTGTGCAGTGACAATTATTGAAATAATAATAATATAAAATATCAACATAGCAATTATTGAATCAATAAAATCAAATATTGAACAGTAATTATTGTAACAATTATTGAGTAGTGCCTTCTTACGTAAGGATCAATAATTCAATAATACTATGCAATACCGTGTGCTACTGTGCAACCACGCGTATTACTGTACTTTAACCACCGGGTATTCCAACAGTGTTAACGGTAACAACTGCGCCGTTATTTATAAAAACTTAAACTTGTCGTTTTCTTCATCCGACCATTTTTTCGTTATGGGGCCCACAAATGGCTGCGCCATCGTTCGAATATTCCCCGACAGCAAAAATATTCCACGACCAAACGAATATTTCCCGACAACAATGAATATTTTGTAACCACTTGCTTATTTTGTAAAATTTGCACATTTCACCCATAACCAAAGCATTATATCAAATTAACACCTTATTATTCAAAATAATAATTAGAGAAAATTCAATTTTATTTATGAATAAGTTGGGGTCTTACAATATCCACACAGTTTAGATAGGTGTTGATTTTGTTATTTTGTTATATACGTGTATTATAATATTATACCATACATGTATGATATAATGTATGGTATAATATTAGAAAAATAGTAATTTTAGGATATAATAATTATGTTTAGAAAAGTAGTGAATTTTGGGGATTATAAAATCAACATAGTAAGTTATGATTGATATTATTTTTATTTTAATTTTATTTTAAATTTTTTAAACTGTATAATATTATATTGTAATATAATTATAAATGGTATAATATTATGTTGTATTTATAGAAAGAAAATTAAGTTAAATAACGGATAGTAATGATAATAGCTCAGTAATGATAATATCACAAAGTAGTAATTTTAAGAGATAATAATTAAATTAGAAAGGATAATATCAGAACAGTTAACATTACCAAAACAGTTTAGATTTGTAATGATTTAGGAGATTATAAATTCAAAATATTAATTTGAGATTTAAAAAGTAGTGATTTTAAGAGATAATAATTAAATTAGTAATGATAATATTAGAACGGTTAACATTATCAGAACAGTTTATATTTGTAGTGATTTATTGGATTATAAAATTAAAATATTAATGTGGGATTAAAAAGTAGTAATTTTAGGAGATAATAATTTAGTAACGATAATATAAAAACCGTTTAGATTGAAAAAGTGGTGATTTAGGAGATTATAAAATCAACATAGTAAGTTTTGAATGATATTATTTGTTATTTTAATTTTGTTTTAAATATTTTAAATTGTATAATATTATGTTGTAATATTATTATAAATGATATAATATTATGTTGTAATATAATTTACTTAGTAATGATAATATCCGCATAGTTTAGATAGGTAGTGATTTTGTTATTTTGTTATATACGTGTATTGTAATATTATACCATACATGTATGATATAATGTATGGTATAATTATGAATGTTATAATATTAAAAAAAATAGTGATTTTATGATATAATAATTATGTTTAGAAAAGCAGTGGATTTTGGGAAATATAAAATCAACATAGTAAGTTATGATTGATATTATTTGTTATTTTAATTTTATTTTAAATATTTTAAATTGTATAATATTTTGTTGTAATATAATTATAAATGGTATAATATTATGTTGTATTTATAGGGAGAAAATTAGGTTAAATAACGAAGAGTAATGATAATATCATAAAATAATAATTTTAGGAGATAATAATTAAATTAGAAAGGATAATATCAGAACAGTTGATATTACCAAAACAGTTTAAATTTGTAGTGATTTAGGAGATTATAAATTCAAAATATTAATTTGGGATTAAAAAAGTAGTTATTTTAGGAGATAATAATTAAATTAGTAATGATAATATTAGAATAGTTAACATTATCAAAACAATTTTAATTTGTAGTAATTTATGGGATTACAAAATCAAAATATTAATGTGGGATTAAAAAGTAGTAATTTTAGGAGATAATAATTAAGTAGCGATAATATAAAAACTGGAGTAATGGATGAGCATATTAATTAACTAGGATAGGTGTTGCAATTTGGGAATAACAAATGTTATGCAACAATGTTATGTACTGCAATTTAGTATATTTAATAGATTGGGTCGGTTAAGTTCGAAAACCAATCATTCCGTCCATTTAAAGTTAGCTAAAAAATATTTGGATCAATTACATATTCTATTATATTTTTTAAAATAATTATAGCAATAGTGCACTCATAAAATATTTACACAATTAGTACACTTTTCATATTTATTTACAATATTAGTGCAATTAGGATTTCTTAATTTAGGGAATTAGTATGCAATTAGGATTCTTTAATTTAGGGGATTAGTATTAATTTACTTATTAAATTAAGTAATTAATAAGTAAACCATATAGCACATCCACCACCTAAGCCTCCACCCTCACCTACACCTACTCCAACACCTCCACCAAATCCTCCACCTTTCCCACTTTCAAGTCCGCTGCCACCCCCTAAGCCTCCATCGCTTCCTGCTCCACCACCTAAGCCTCCACCCCCACCCCCACCTACACCTCCTCCATCACCTCCACAAAATCCTCCACCTCTCCCACCTTCAAGTCCGCTGCCACCCCCACCACCAAGACCTCCACCATGCCCACCTCCAAATCCACCACGACCACCGCAGCCTCTGCCCCCACCAAAACGACAATCATCTTCACGACATTGAGTTTTATCGAGCTTGTCATCTCCAATAGCGACTGAAAACGACAAAACGACAATCATCATCACGCTACGTCTCCCTCCGATGGTCGGCCGAAAACATCAATCGCTTCTCCGACGTCCTCCTCACCCCCATCCACGACGAGAATATATTGATGCAGAATAATAATTAATGGAGAATATATTGATCCACCTCCACACCTTCAGTTTTTTCATATTGCAGTGGGTTTCTAAGGTAACTAATTCAGTTTTATTAAGTTACCAATTATTTTGAATGTGATGCAGTTGGTAGCCAAACCTTCATGCAGTTGGTTGCCAAACTTTTAGACCAAGATAACCAATTCATACTGCAGGTGTGGAGGTAGATTGGTTACCTTGGTATAAGGTTTAGTTAGCTTTATACCAAGATTTGGTTACCTTTTTAAAAAGATTTGGTTATCAACATTACATTACACATCACTCTCTTATCTCTCTCTTTCCTATACAGTGTTCTTATTTTCTTTTGGACATGAAATTGAGTCTCACCGGCGAATGGGAGGAGGAAGATGACCGGCGAAGGGGAGGAGGAAGATGGCGTTGCCAAACTTGGATTATTTGAATTTGAATTATTATTTTTGAATTTGAATATGTTTTTATTGTTAGATCCAAGATATTTGAATTTGAATTATAAATTATGACAGTTATTTCACTTTGATTTTAGGTTTCTTTATTATTATGAATTGAATCCTATACTAATTCCCTAAATTAAGGAATTCTAATTGCACTAATATTATAAATAAATATGGGAAAATGTATTATTTTTATAATTATTTTTTGATGTACTAACTTACTAAATATTGTATATTATTGTAAAGGACTCAAAATATTTTGAGAGTGAGCCGAGTCGAGCTTGGACAAAAAATCAAGCTTGAAGTAAAATTTGGGCTAAATTGGTCAATAGATCGTCCCGACCGAATTATAGTGATAAAAACGTGTGTGTGTGTGTGTGTGTGTGTGTGTGTGTGTGTGTGTGTGTATATATATATATATATGTATCATATTTTTAGAAAAGTAGTTACTTATATCATTTTCATAATAAAATATAATAATAATATAAAAAAAGATCAAGATTAAATATTAAAAATAATAAATACTTATTTATGTTAATTTAGACTTCAATTCAATTAGTAAAAATAATGATGTATGTCAAATATTTTAAATAAATTACTTTAAATTTTATTTTGTTGGGTCTAAGAGTCAATAATAATTTTATATTTTAATACGGGTTTAACCTAAAATAGCCCGAAGCTCGTGATCTTATTAGGGTCAAGTTTGGACAAATTTGTTATAACTTGAATGTGTTAAGCCTCAAGCCCAATTGTTTTAAAATAAGCTTAGTTTGGACGGTTAATGGAGGTGGAGGTGGTCATAACGGAGCTGGTGGAGGCGGCCATAATGGAGGCGGCAGAGGAGAAGGCGACTACAATGGAGGCGGCGGAGGAGGAGGTAGAGGTGGCGGCGGAAGGGGAAGCGGATCGAGAAGGGAGGAGATGGCAAAGGAAAAGCGGATCGGAAGGGGAGGAGGCGGCGGTGGAGGCGGCGGAGGTGGCTACGGAAGGAGAAAGGGAAGCGGATTGAGAGGGGAGGAGATGGCGAAGGGGAAGCGGATCGGGAGGGGAGGAGATGGCGGTGGAGGTTGCAAATCTGAAGTGTTTATTTTTGATGATGATGAAGATAACAACAATGAAGATGATATTTAAAATACCCACCTAAATTAAAAGGATAATAAATACATTAATTTTGTAAATAAAATATTTAAATGCATTAATTGTGTAAATATTTTAGGAATGCACTATTGTTGTAATTATTTTAAAAAATGTGCTAGAAAGTGTAATTGTCCCTTAATTAATTAGATAAAAAAACATAATTTTAATTATGTGCTTACTTCTAAATCGTTAACTATAAAAATAAAAATAAAACAAAGAGTGTATTATCTATTGTACAAATTTATTAACTCTTTAAGAGTAATTAATGGGCATTATTCAATCTACCCCATCCGTTCTTTAATATAAGTCATTTTAGAGTTGTGCACAAGTATTAAGAAAATAATTGTACAGCATTAAATATAATATCAATTGTCTATATTGTCCTTGTATTGAAAAAAAGTGTTATTTATTGGACAAAAAATAATGAGTGAACCAAAGTTATATTTAATACTTGTGGTAATGTTGAAAACTAAGCAATTAATACTTACTTGAAATTCTCAAACGATTTATATTAAGGAACAAAAACACTCCTCTAAAACGACTTATATTAAGAAACGGATGAAGTATTGTACATCCTTTCGTCTTTACACAAGAAATGGTTAAAAAGTAAAAAAATTTAGGAAACTAATATTTTCATATGCTAAAATATATAAATTTCTCTCACATAAAGATGAGACTCACTCGCTATTAATATGAAAATATTAATTTTTTATATGAAAATATCAATTCCAAAAATTTAGTATCTTTAGAATGTCCAAATTTCAGTGATGAAATTTATTTAGAACAATCATGCACTTAAATATATAGTGTAATTATGTATTTAGGCACTTGGAAGATTCAAATCTTTAAAAATTTGATCGATAAATTATTTATTGCAAAAGTTTTGTATCGAATTACGACTGCAACCAATATAAATACTTGAGATTGAGCACCATAGGACCACTATATTAAATATATCTGTAAAATATTATCAACAATAGTTATTGGAGGTGGTTATCATGAAGTTAACGTTGGTCAATTGCTCAATACAATACCGACACGCAATTAATAAATAATCTCTCTTTGCGTATCAGAACTGTATTCGTAACAAAAAAGATTATCAAGATTTGTGATTTTCTTAAAACAAGTACTAGTAGTATACAAGGCACAAGATGGAATATTGTAATATATATTCTCATTTTCAAAAATAAAATGGGATGGAGGGAGTATCTACTATCAAATAATGAGCTGCCAGCATATAAGTGGGTAGCACGACCCGACTCCTCTCGGTCTCTCCGCACATTTAAACCAACAAGTCACATGCGAGATTTTGGGAGTCGAAGTTTTTTCCTGGTCAAACTAAGTCAACCACAATGCAGTCTTCGCCGGCCACCCCCACCCCCACCACAACCACCGCCTCCGTCTCCGGTTACACCACCATCCCCATCTCCGGAGCTGACGCCATCTCCCGATCCTTCCAAAACCTCTCCACTTTCTTTTCTCGCCACCGTCCCTGGCCAGAATTCCTCTCCACAGCCGGCGCATTCGACTGTCCGGAATCCCTCCCCGCCGCCGCTGCCCGATCCCGTCTCAACTCCAAGTACTTCGGCGTGAACTACGCCATCGTGATCTCCACCTGCGCCGCCGCCTCCCTCCTTGGCGCGCCGTTCTCGCTGATCGTGTTCGCCTTGGTATTCGTGCTGTGGCTGGCGCTGTACTTCTTCCGGGAAGATCCGATGGTCGTTTGGGGGCACCACGTGAGTGATCAGGTAGTTATAGTGGGCTTAATATTGGAATCCGTGCTTGCGGTTTGGTTCACGGGAATTTTCAATAATTTGTTGATTGGAATCAGCGTTGGGATTTTGATCTCGACCCTTCATGGTGTGTTTAGAAATCCAGAGGGCTTGTTTCTCGATGAAAATGATGCCCTAGCTAGCGGTTTGATAGGGCAATCGGCCTCAGATTCTTACAGAGTTTAGTATCAGCATATTTCACTAGCCCGTTCATTTAATTTCAAATTTAGCTGTAGTGATAATTGAAATTGAGCATTTTGTCATAAATGCTACTATTTTTTAAGGAGGGAGAGGAATGATTGTGTGATGGATTTGATTCTGAGATTGTTGTTATTGTGTATTTTCATCCAAGTGTTTTGGTGTTCTATATTGTTTTGAATTTAATAGATTGAATTTGTTTGAAGTTCAAATTGAAGCTTGTTCATGGAGTGGCATTGAAATTAATTTGACAAATTACTTGATCTAACTAAACTACTAATGGCTGGACCAAAATCTTGAAATTATGAATAATTGGATTGACCCAGAAGATGAGTTGTCCCTTTCTTTACATAAGCCAAATAATGTAGGTCTGATCTGTCGGTTTCACCACAAACTGATAATAGGTTGGTATGTTGATGCAACATCAATCAAGGAAGGAGTATGTTAAAATTGATGGATTTATTTCAAGCTTTTGTGAATATAGTTAGTTTTAATTTAGCTTAAAGTTAAGAGGCATGCCTGAAAGAAGAGTAAGAACATGTTGATGCTTGTATATCAGGACTAACTAGAGAATGCCATGATTAGATTACATTGCTAACAAAACTGAGCCTACTCAAGTAGTGATAAGTACCAAGACTGATTGTTCTAAAAGATGGAAATTAAGAACGTTATATCTTACTCCTCATTCTTACCAACTTGGCCAATGTTTCTTGAGCAGCTAATGTTTGAGCATGGTTATGACCCAGCATCACTGTCCTGATACTAATGCAAGTTCTGCATAGCTCTTCGCCGCTATCAAAATATCCGCCTCGCAGAAGCAACTTTGCTCTGGTTTCGAGTAGGGTAGCCTTCAACAATGTCACGTCTTGCCATACGTACTCGTCTATCCTCTGACTCGACTGCAACTTATTTTTCCAGCAAAATGATCCATGGCACCAATCCTGTATCTGAGAAACGAAGGATTTCTCTACTTCTTCTAGCACATTTGTGCAGACTTTGAGGAGCTGTAATGCTGAGTTGCATCTTGAGAAAGTTGTGAATGCTCGAATTGCTAAAGGGAGAGCTGTCTTTTTGATGAAGAGAACCATATCTATTGCCTTCAGTTGAACTAGCGGTGGTTCAGATTTGAACCCAAAGACAAGGAAAGCAGAGGCCCAGAGGTGATCCGAATTTACCAATGGGTTTCCAGTTTTTCTTATGCCTTGTATTGTTGCCTTGGCAGCATCTAGACCACCTTTTCTTCTTGCAAATATCTGAGTGATGGGGTGGAATTGGATCCAACATCCAGGCTGTCTATTGGCTCTCCGCGCCAGGCCTAGTTTAACTAACACGAGGGCTGATTCCTCTTCACTCTTCCATGTTTGGGTTGCTAAACAACCAGAACAACAACGAAGCGCGAGACTCAGGCATTTAGTCCACTTCTTGAATCTGTTTGTTGAAGCCGGTATGTTCTTAGCTGCAGTTGCTAGTAAATTTGCTAAAATGGGTGCTGGGGCAAACCAAGCCCCAACAAGAAGCATTCTTGAGGCAAGCAGGTTCCTCGTCTCTTTTGTTTGCTGCAAGATAGTAGTGCAGAAGGCAATAACTTTCATTAGGAACAGATTGTTTCTGCAGAATTGCTCATCAGCACCACTCAAATTAGAAGCTTCCTCAAATGGTACCTGGTTTATAGCTTCAAAGAGAGCAGATGGTGAGATTGCAAGCTCAGAAAGTAGTGAACCAATCACCCACAACCCAAAACTTGACCTGCCTAATTTATCATGAAATTTCTCGAAAATTTCTACCTCAGCAGCTGAATATTCTTTCTTTCTTCTTCCTCTGATCAAAATCATTGCATCAGATAAAGGCAATGGCTGAAGCTGCATTGGATCAAAGTTCATTACTCTGGAGAGCCTTGTAGTAATAATCACGTGGGACCCTCCAGTATTCCTTGGTATTAAGTCATGTAGATCCTTCCCTTCCCACCATTCCTTCTCCGTCTCAAGATTATCAATTATCAGTAAATATGGCATATCCCTGAATAGCTCCCTTTTAACTCTCTTGAAAGCTTCAGATTCCTGCTCATCAAAGCTGCGAATCCTTCCCCGTTCCTTCTCTGCATCAGCACTTACATCCAATCCCATATGGAGTGATGAATTCAATATATTCTGCCTGAAATAACGAGCTTCACCACCTACCCACAAAACCATCTTGTATCTCTGGGAATACCTGTAAGCAAACTCCAATGCGAGCTCTGTTTTTCCAATACCCGAGGCTCCATTTATGCACACAATACTGCTTCCAAAGCTCTTGTACTTGCCACTTTTCGATTTCTTGTATTTAGGCCTCTTGAGAGAATTTCTTCCAATAACCGGTTCAATCCAAGCCTCTAAATTTGGTTCCTTGCACTTTCCAACCTCCAAATTTATATACCTCCCTCCTCTACTAGCATCAACCTCACTTTCTTCATCTGCCAGGCCTTCAGATTGACTGGGCGGTCCTCCTCTAATAATTGGCATCGGAGATTCTTGCTCAAAGTAATCCCCACACCCAAAAAATGCAGTTTCAATCTCCAATATCTCTTTTTCTCTTCCCACAAAAAATCTGTTTCGTGGAAATGGCAAGTCCTCGAAGCCTTCAATTTTCTTCTCAGCAATACTCTTCCTTCCAAGTTTTCCCCTTAAAATCCCAGCAGCTTTTGATACACAACTTCTCCAATTTCCATCATTTGCCTCCAGCTTGAATTCATGCGACTTCATTAGCCCATCAATAGCTTCATTGCATTCTTTATTCTCTGAATTATGGCTAATAATACTTGCAATCTCACTGATATCTGTGACAAAGAACAATGGAATTAGATTCTTCTTTTGAGCAAAGAATCTAATTTCCTCCAAACTGAGATGATTCAGAATGCTATAACTAGTAACAACCACAATGCCAAATGTCACTGAGCAAATAACACGGTCAGCTATCTCATGACTCTGATTATCCGAGTACTTTGCCCTGTCGGCAACAAAGCAAGCAATGCCCTGTAGCTCAAGCTCTGATTTAAGCCACTTGCAGAAGCGCACCAAATTGGGATTCTGACCATGAAAGCCTATGTACACATCACAGCTCCTGAGTTTGGCATTGGAGGCAGGCGAAACGGATCCTTTTGCGAATGACATTCTTGGAACCGGAAATGAGAAAGATATACGAGGAGCGGTTTCTTGGCCTGGAACAGGAATACATGTGACTATTTTGAGTTTAGTGTCATCGGAGAAATCATACCGCTCAGGCGGGGGAGTGTAGGAGGTACTAGGAATGTCATCAGACTGTGAACCACAGTATGACACTGGTGTGGATGGGAGAGTGAATGTAGTACTAGAAGGAGTTGGGTTTTCTGGGGGGTTATTTGGGACTATGGTGGCTCTTGGAGATATGTATGGAGATTGCAGGGCCGAAACAAATGCTGAAGATGGTGGAGAAATGAGAGATGGAGAATTATAGGGTGATGATGTGATTGAATTAATCACTAAATTAGGTGATTGGGAATCTTTGATAATATTGGTTAGAATCTCCTTCCCAGGCTCGTGGCTGGAATTTGCTATTTTGATGGTGAGAGACTTGGTATCGGTTGGGATTTCAACACCAGAAAGTGATGCTTCTTCATCCATGTTCAAGCAATGAATGAGGCTTCCAAAAGTTTGGTATGGTGGTTGTAAAGTTTAAATTTGTTTTCAAGAAGAGGCAATAAGAGATTTATTTCCCAACAGGTGATGTCTTACAACTCACTTTCCTACTTTCTGTACTGTCAAATTTTTGAAGTCCCATAAAAACCTATGTTCGTCTATTTCAGTAGCGTTCACAAGAACCATTTAGGCTATAAAATGGAACCCAAAAAGAACTGAATTATCTACTGGATTCTTTGCACAAATTAAGGGTGACAGGTTGTGTGGCTATCACTAAAGACTCTTCTGAAGATGAATGCAACAGTAAGACTTTTGTATTGAAAGAAAATCTACATGTGAAATAATGTATCATTCCATCTTCTTCCTTGGTGGGCCTTCGTAAGTCAGAACCTCACTTTTCACTGTTCTGGGGTGGGATCAGACCAAAGTAAGGATCCAATATTAGGATAAAAATCAAAACTTTGTCACAAAACTAAATGGGAAAAAAGAAACGTATAGTTTTGTTGATCCATCATTATGATAAAAGAAGCAAGAGGGCCATGGATTGTTTGAATCCATCACGAAACAACAGAAGATAATGAAAGAATACTTAAAACTATTCACTTTACCTGGATTTTTGTTTCATTTGGTGCTAAGATGAAAAGAGAAAGACCCCTCTTTGCTGCAACCAAAACAAGCTGTCCAGATAAAGGAATCTGGAGTATAGCTGGATCTATAAGGTTTGAACATAAAATATGGTTTTTAGTGCTTGAAAAGAAGCTGCAGAGTGTAAATGGGGTGTAATAAACTATGTTTAGTACTCCATGGTTTTAATCAGTTTTATTGGGGTTAAGAGTTTTTCTTTTTGTTGTATGTGGTGTTCAATCTTATTCTATAATTTCTTAAACAGTAAATCTAACATGGGTTTATCTCTTTGTCACAGAAGCCAAAGATTGGTCAGAAAGAACTCAGTGGAAAAAAGGCTTTGGGAGATGAAAGCTCAGGCACCTTGTTGGTAGTGGGCAGTAAGGTGTGGTTTCAAATTGGTTTTAGAATAAAAACAAAATGTAGGAGTATTATTCTACTACTATACTCTCCTATCCTGCAAGACAGGTTTCTCTGTATGCGTACTAATCTGACATAGTTTATGACTATTTGCTCCGGAAACTGCACCAAAGACCAGTCCAACTGGGGACTGAACCATTTAATAATTGATCCTTGGTGAAAGAGGAGAAATGGTTAGGATTCAATCATCTTTCAAATATGGAAAGGCTATGCAAAGTTACACTGACCATGAAATGTAGCCTTTACTTTTAGTCCTAGTAAACCATGATCAGGGACATGGATCATGATGCTGGTTACAATTATAGTTGTGTTTTCTTTTGAATTGACCTCATGGTTCTTTAACAATAAGTCATCCTTTGTTTAAAATGGATCATGACTCCAGCTTGAAAGTTGAAATGAATAGTCTATTGGATGGTATATAAAAATAAGTTGCATTGATGACATGTCATAATTGGATAGTTTATAAGTATTGTATAATTATAACTACTATCATCTATACAAATGCAACATATTTCTATAGTACTGTTCAAATGTACTGTCTAATTTTAACTGCCCAGATTTTTAATCCATTTGATATACTTCTTCAGTCCCCACAAACACCCCCACCCAAAGAAGTTTTTTTTTATATATAATAAATTTGCATATGTTTAAGGTTTTGAAAATTTGTTTGGACACAAATTATTTTTAATAATAAATTTTAGTTAATAAAAGTTAATGTTAAAATATTATGTCTAAATGTATCCCAAGTAAATTTTAAATTTATTATTTGAAAAAACTGAGTCTTCAATAAAGTAAAGACTTTTTTTCCTGGATAGGAGGATGTGTTATTACATGTGTTGGGCCATAATACTTTAGACATGTTGAGGTGGGTCTTAAAAGTACTAGGCTGGTTCATTGGGCCTACCCATTGGGTGGATAATATCTTTATTTTGGTCCTATGGAGTTATTGGGCCGAGATAGTGGACTGATGAGTGTGGCTCCACTTGGGCTTTGACCGGTGATGGTTATGGGGATAAACTTTGACTGTTATCTCTGCATTGTATTTAATGAGTATTGGACAGGACTTAGTCGGCTAAAGGCTGTGGGCCCGGGGAAGACAGTTGCATACAGATCAAATCGGACAGAGTGTATATGAGGAGGGATCACACATAATCTAAAGTTAACGAACTGAATTATTTTCTCTCTCAAGCACTAGATATTTTATTCTCCATTGTTAACCTTGTGATCGCCTGTACTGACTCTCACGCCGGAGCTATCCCCCGACGGTCAAGCCGTCAAGCTTTTGGTGATTGTCGTGTTTACTGTGTAGGATAGAGACGCGTCTTACGTGATTGGGACGTGAGGAAAGATCTTAACGTTAACAATATGTAATGAAGTGGTATGCTGAGTTAATACTGAGTGAGAAATCTTGATCGTAAAAGTTGAGTGAGCATATAATTAAGTTCATTGCTTAATCAACTCCTCATGTGCATGCAGTGCCAATATTTGAGTTGTTGGTAGATATAAAAGCAGTGCAACTCAGTTTAGTGGTTGGGTACTAGTCCTACCCATCAAGTACTTTATGGCCTACAGTATGATTCTCTATTGTATATGAGATATGGGTTAAATTACCATCTGTTTATTGTATTATCTGTTCCATTGAAATATCTTGGATCATCTTGTTAATGCAGACATGCTCCCCAAAAAGATGGTTAGTTGTGTGGTTGAGTAGGGGTTCCAACATCCAAATAGGATATATTGTTGTACAAATCTTTTACTTTTAGAGTTTTATGATGATTATTTTACAAATCTTTTATAAAGTTTAATAGTTTATACAATTATAGAAAATTGTTATTTTTCACAAATAAAATTTTGATATTTTTCTCACATAAATTTTATATGGGACCACCATGATTATATGCTTGGTTTATTGCTTGTTTGTTTAGAGGTAGTGTTATTGGTGAATTATTCTAAATTATTGAATCAGTTTATTTATAAAAAAAAAAAACTTGATTAACTTACAAACGCAATGTTTGAGATTCAAACGTAATGCGCACGAGGGCTCAACGCAACTTGAGTTTGGGAGTCAAAACGCAGTGCAGCATGTGTTTGGGAGTCAAAACGTACCAAAAGCTACCATTATAGAAGAAGCTACACACACTGTTAACCAAACAAACCTTTACTTTCCCTCCTTTTAGTTATAGTTTGAAAATAAACATTAATAGGGCCAGATCTGATTAAATAAGATGTTTTACTTAATACTACTACTATATATTTAAGCTTTCAGTCTCTGCAGCCTGGTTGCATGTGGATCGTGGACTTTCCGACTTAATTTGTACTGGCATTAATTAAATTAGGTTAAATTAATGATGATTGGCAAATCAAATGCCCGAATCATGAGCCCCTTTATGTGCTTTTAAGTTTTGTCTAAATTCATGCCCCTCTATATAATACTACCTCCATCCCATAATAAATGACTTTTTAGAACAAACAAAATTTGTACCAATTTATTTGTCGTTAACAACTTTTTAGGAGAATAAATTATTTATTTTTCTATATCACCCTAAACTTCTTTCATTGTCCCATAAAACTTTGTTCCTTGTATTAATAATTTTCAACTTCCCATAAAGGGTAGTGATGAAATTTCATACAAATTTTAATTCTTAAATGATAGTATTAAATGATTTTTTTAATTCACGTGCACGCAACTAAAAAGAATACTATTATGGAATGGAGGTAGTATAAAATAATGGAATCTCCGTTACATTCTTATAGAGCTGTAAACGAGCGGAGCAGGTTTTCACTTGTCGTTTAAAAGTTAAACGAGCTAAGTCAAGATAGACTTTAAATGAGTTTGAAATTTTGTGTTCGAACTCGACTTGTTTATAAACAAGGCGGACTCGAGTTCGAGTCGAATTTAAGCGAGTCAAGCTCGAGGTTAAACCCGACCCGGTTAATTTTTTTTATTTATTTTCACATTATTTTGACAAAAAAATGATATATAAATTCAAATTAAATCATATAGGAACTTAATATCACACACAAACATAACTAATAACTTTATTATTTGAATTATAATACTTTTATATTATATATTTATATAATAAAATTTTAATAAAATAATTGTTAAACTAGTCGGGCATAAACAAGCTGAGTTCGAACTAGTCTCGAGTCAAGCCTAAAGCTCGAGTCGAACACAACACTGTTTGAGCTTGAATCGTTTAACTAAACAGGTTTTAAGTCTTGTTCGAGGGCTTAATCGAGTCCAGCCGGACTCATAAGCAGCCCGGTTCATTTACAACTCTACATAGCATTTATTATGACATTTCAAATTATCAAAGATGTCTTTTGTAATAATTTATCAAAAATGTTGAGAATTAAGTCAACGCAAACCACACAATAAAATAAAGAGATAAAATAACACAAGATTTAATGTGAAAAACTCACATGCCAAACTCCGAATCTCCATTATAACAAAATAATGGGCTTACAATAATCATCCCAAGTTTTACGCCTTAAAACTTGAGGTTCCACAATACTGCGACATAACTTTTTGCACGGACTAAAAGCTACAAAATCCTCCCACCCACAATATAACTTTTTTACACGGAATATAAAAGCTGCAAAAACCCTCTCACTCACACAAACACAAAATCCACTCACACCCTCACTTCAACAACTCAACTCAGAATAATACTCTACATATCTCATCTTTCTATTCAAAATAGGACACTTCTAAATAAAATTCCTACTACAAATTAATTTCTTTCTAAAATAATACTCCTATTAAAAATATGATTTTTTCCTTTCTATATTAACAATTCTTTTTTGAATAGGATTTGAGAAGTATCTCAACAAAAAAATATTATCACAAGGGTTAAAAATAATTTGGGTTAAAATTTTCTTTTTTTAAAAACAAATTAAAATTTTCTTGTAAAACTCGTAAAGATAGAGAAAAGAAATTTACTCTCTTTTCTTCTTTTTTTCTCTTTTCTTTCATAAATTTTAAATTCTTTTCGGTTCTTTTATTCTCAAACAAACAAACACATTACTGTATGTGTCTAATTTGATTCCCTTCCCATGTTCCTTTCTAGGTTCTCTCTGTCCTTAATCTCACAAGCATGCTGTAACATGTTATTATTCAATTTTAGAATAGTAGTAATATCTAAAGACTAAAGTGATTTGATTTTGTATATTAAATGATTTTATAAATGATAATAAACAATTCATGAGATTAAATAAAAGAGTAATCACACAATAAAATAGTATAGTGCTAAGAGGTATTAAACTAGTAAATAATCAAATTCAATCTATCATCATTGCAAAGGGAAAAACATAGAAGTTGTTAGTATGAAATTTATTTTTGGGTAAATTGGTCAATTGGCCAATAGAGTATCGACACGCATGTGAGACTCTACGCGTGTCAACATTCTATTAGTCAATTGACCAATTTACCCAAAAATAAACTTCATGCTAACTGAATCCGAAAAACATCCATTTACTCGCTTAACATCTAGTTTGATGATTTGATTTATATTGCTTGTCTAATACTCCCTCCGTCCTAGGATAAAAAGACTTTTCACGTATATTAAGAAGATGAATAAAATGACAAAATTGTCCACAATAATGTCATTAAATATGGAGAGAGAATTAGAATTAGAATTAGAAAAGTATGAGATATTTAATGTTAC
This sequence comes from Panax notoginseng, assembly GCA_016801055.1. Lineage (NCBI taxonomy): Eukaryota > Viridiplantae > Streptophyta > Magnoliopsida > Apiales > Araliaceae > Panax > Panax notoginseng. The sequence goes on from CM029018.1 coordinate 21,256,813, forward strand.
GGATATAATAAGAAAATATGTGTAAAAATTTGGTTATTAAAAAAAAATAGACGGACTATCTAAAATAATAATAATAACTTTTATCATGGTCGGGAGAGTAGTATCATTCTTTTTGAGGTGCCACGCATAACTTATTTCGAGATTGTCCATGATTTATAGAGTATTGTATACACCTCATAGTTATAATCGATGCATTTAATTAAGAACGTTGATATTTTTGTATGTTTGACATTTTTCTCAATTTTCTCGAATAGAAAATGAGTTTTATTACCATGCTTCGAGTCATTTTACAATAACAAAAAAAAGAGAGTACCATTTTCATCTAAAATTACAAAAGACTTGTTTTTTTAAAATAATAAATTATTAAAAAAACATATTAAAAATTAGTGTCAATGTCCAAAAAAAGAGACGTCAAGTTATCAGCAGTTTTCCATTGGCTACAAAAAATTTGAATGAATAAGTATCTACTAGTACTATGGGCCCTGATGATCAGTAAGTGATTAACATTAAGCAACACATCAAAAGGCCTAAAGGCTTGTCCGGCATGTACATTTTTGGATGAAAATTAGAGTACACAACAAGTACTCTTTTTCTATATTTTTTTCATTCGATTAATTTAGGAGGTGTTTGATTAGGGTTGAATGGCTGAATCGATCAGTCATTAAGTATATTTATTTTGAATAAAAATAGTCTGAATAATTGAATTGGTCAGATTTTTAGACTGAATGGTCAAGTATAATTTTTTTGGTTGAATAAAGTATTTTATATTTAATTTTCTTTACAATATTAACTATTATATTAAATAAATTTACAATAATTTTAAATTTTTTCAGAGGGGTAAAATAATAAAAATCTGTTATTCAAATGTTTCAGACATGTCAATTATCAAACAACTTTTTTCATTCAGTATTCAGAATTCTGCTTCATTCAGCTCATTCAGATTACTTAAACATTCAGAACTATTTCATTTATTTCTATCAAACATCCTCTTAGATTGAATACAAACGTTACATAATTAATGTTAAGTTTCCCTAATTTGTTCTTTGTTAGAATGCTTTTTATTATATATTTTGTAAACATTACTTTCTTCGTTTCAAAATTAGTGAAATAATTTAACTTTTGTCTATGTTTATTTGTAAGAATTATACTTCCAAATATCTTGCTTGTTTTTAAATTTGGACTTAAAACTATTAGTCCGAAGATTATAAAATGGCTTAATATAGAGGATTATTTAATATCATGTTCAACCAAGTATTATAATCCCCACTATTGAGACTAAAAAGAGTAGTTCTACACAGACATTTTTTTGGACAGTTTTTTTGGACCGGTGCAAAAAAAGTTTCTGTTGGTTTTTGATTTTTTGATGTTTTGAATGATGACTAATTTAAGCATATTACACTTATTTTGTCATAATCAAAAAGGGGGAGAATGTTAGTTATTGCATAATTGATGTTTTTGAATGATAACAAAATTTCGTGACTGCATGAATTATGGTTGATTAATATGCATGAATTAGTCATCATTCAAAACATCATAAAATCAAAAACCAACATTTGGTATCAAAGCAACTTGTACACCTCTGCAATCCTTCTCACCACTGAGACCTCTGCACTACTGCAGCCTTGAAAGCTTGTCTACAAACAGATCCTATCAACTCTAGATAGACCAAGCCGATACACGGCTTAAACTAAGAACAAGGATATTGATTACAGACTATCAAGTTTCCAGCATAATACAATTTAAGAACAATACAAAGAGGTTGCTGGAAAGAAACTCAGAATTGCTTTTGAATAGAATGTATGAGACTAATTGAAGCTTTTCCAAGTTCTCTCTTCCAATAGCCGAGTAAGAGAGATATATATAGTAGAGCTTCCAACGGCTATATATGAGAGGGTTGATTCCATGAAATCCTCAGTCACAAAAAATCAGCACCAAATCAATAGATATATTATTTCCTTGATAAGCTCAACCGAAGAGATATGATATCAATCATCTGATATGAATGGATACGAAAGATATGGTTTGTTAACAATATACTATATTTAGAGCATATACCTTTTGAAGCTTCTAGAACAAATTTGAATCAACTAATCAGTTGACCAAATTTCATTCCCTGTCAATCAATTGAGATGAGATTACAGCAATCATGCAATATAGATTTATATGGACTGTTATATGTTACCATAATGTCCACCCACAATCCATGCATATAATATTATATACTGCCAATATTCATGCATATTAATCAACTATAATCCATGCAGTCACGAAATTTTGTTATCATTCAAAAGCATCAATTATACAATAACTGACATTCTCCCCCTTTTTGATGATGACAAAATAAGTGCAATATGCTTAAATTAGTCATCATTCAAAACATCATAAAATCAAAAACCAATAATTTTTTTCTTGTATCTCCCAAAAAATGTATAGTATTTATTCTAACAATTTTTATTACAAAATACAGTTTTTTTATGTGTAATTTAGATACATATACAAAACAGGATTGTATAAGTATCCAAATTATACCTAAAAATATTGTATTTTATAAAAATTTCAGTTGGAATAAATATACGTATTTTGTATTTTGTATAATATTAACTATTATACAGTCATATTTTGTATATATATCCAAATTACACCTAAAAATATTGTATTTTGTAAAAAAAATCAATTTGAATAAATATTATACATTTTCTGGAATATAAAAGAAAAGCAAAAAAACTTGGACTGGTCCAATTTTTTGGTCAAAAAAACTGTCTGCCAAAACTTATTGGACTAAAAAATTCTAAACAAAATTATCCTCAACCTTCTTTCTAAAATGATCATAATATCCTATTATATCCAATAAATTTATTATTGGTAAACAACTTATTATTGATAAACAACTTATTATTGACAGTTTATTAATGGTAAACATCTTATTATTTAAATAACTTATTGACAATGGTGGAACCAGAACATTTTTAGAGGAGGGTCAAAATATATCAGTAAAAAAAATATTATTTATTGACGCTTGGAGTGCTTATTTCAAATTCATTTTGCCCAATTAAAGTATTTCACAACATCATATTCCAACCCTTATCAACCTTTGAGTTGTGAGTCTAATGACTTTAAATACAGATATATATATATATATATATATATATATATATATATATATATATATATATATATATATATTAATCTCCTCCGAACTATGAGACTATTAATCAGACTTTGAAGTTTTTAGTAAACTGATTAGCTGTGACACCCCCAAATCTGGGTACCTCATTCCCATTAGATTTGGTGTTCACTGTCCAAACATTCATTTCTAACTACCCAAATTTTATAAAATTTAATCAATAAATCTTCCCATAAAAGGGTTACATAACTTAATCAATAAATCCCAAGTTATCTAACCTTAAAACATTACTCAAATGCAGATAAATAATTAATTACATATCATAATTTAAAAATTAAGTCTGAAAACATAATTCTCAACAATTAACAAGTTTTCAACACTTGTTCATCTTCCCTTTTTCTTTGATAGTTGTTGGTTCGTCAACCTTCTCAAATTTAGCTGCAATGGTTATATATATGTAAGAGTGAGCAAAACAAATGCTCACTTAAAAGAACACAATAACTGGCAATGAATAAACTTAATTGAATTGAATAACATTTCTTAATATCGATAATCAAGAATTGATACTGGAAATCATCTGAGGGTCACAAGACCATGAACTATGTCTAAAGTTATAAGTATTTTTTTTCATCTTAAACCTAAACAGTAGTTAGACTTTAGGGACTCCCGTACTTAGGGTGATCAGCCTTTCGTACCATGTATTTTGCACAAATATCTAAACGCTTTTGCGTAAATAATCCCCTATAATAAGGTTGTTCATCTCAGTTTTAATATACAAGTCCGCACTAAAGTAAGTTTAATTTGGATAAGTTGCAAGAGTAATTTAGAGTTCAACGAACATCAACTAAGGATTAGTTGAATCAAAAGTATGATGACAATGCAAAGGTTCGTCAACAACGTAATACAAGGTAGTTATGAACCATAAATGAATATTGTACTGCATCAAAGTTATGCTTTAAGAATAAAGTTCAAAACATTGAAAAGATATAATTAGCCTTGCTTAAACAAATATGGTAAGCTAAGGTTACACTTTCCAATAAAAAAACAGAATTAAGAACTTTGCTCAATAGAATTCAAGAACTTGAATAATTTATAAACAAAACAGATTAACAAACTTGCATAATTATCAACAAGATAGGATAAGCTCAAATATAGATTAGTGATCGAAATCTTACTTAATTGAATAATAGATTTAAGAAAGTTGCGTAATGTAAGAGTAAGGATAGAAGACTTGCCTCGTGTGCTAGCTACACAATTATAACTCACACTTCCCGAACACCCTAAACATTCCATTAACATTGTAACACAACTTTAGTCACATAATATTAATCTCATAGACTCAAATTCCACTTTTATATAACTTGTCAACCTAACTTATTCTGATTTCTTAAATCGATAAAACTTAACCAATCTGAAGTTCTTTCTTAGTCAACGATTCAACTTTATTAATCACATAATAAAGTTTTACAATAATAACTTAAAAGTACAATTTATAACTTTTCACAACTTGAAATCATCAAATACACATTAACAATCTGTTATAATATCTTGATATAAGCCTAACAGATTGTCATGAACTTTAGACTAGATTAGACTAAGTTTAAGTGATTGAACAAATAACATCTCATCACTGTCTCTGTTCTAGGTCTGGCGCAGCTGCGCTGCACTAAGCCTTGGGACAGACGCAGCTAATGTGATGTCCCCAAAACAGGTATACATCACCCATTCTGAGTGGACAAAACATGGTACAGAAACAATTACAACTTTATTAATATAATTGTTGTGCAAAATACGACAACACTTAAACTGTGAGTTTAAATACAAATGTTGTCTTCTAGACAATATCCACACTCAAATAAGTCCTTATTACAATTATTGATACATTATTTTACAAAAATGGTGAGGACTACTAAACAACTTTCTAGAACCATCATTCCATACCCCGACTAGTACTTATTACATTCTCGCCTTCTGAGAAGAAAAATGGAACAAAAAGAAAAAGGGTGAGCTCAACTAGCCAAGTAAAGAATATTATGACTAAGAAAATATAGAATAAATTATCGTTAGTCCTTAACAGGGAAAAATTAATAGAATACAATAGACAACAAGTTTTAAATCAATATTCGCAGCGGAAATAATAATTCATTAGAAGAGTTAAGTAGAAAATGAAATCTACTATCTTCTATATATGAATTTAAAAGTTCATCGTCAATATTTTATCCCTGTAACATCAATCAATATATATATCTGGAATCAAATGTTCATCTTTGCACCACAGGCCAAAGATATTCATCAGTTGGTCATGTTCATCTAAACACCTGTTCATCTTTGCACTACGGCCAAAGATATTCATCAGAAAATCATTCATCTTTGCACTACAGGCCAAAGATATTCAATAATATCATCATTTAGGACTGAGAATGATGAAAAATATTTTAAAGAAAATGAATCCAGTGAAACAAAAGAACAAATATTAAGGATTCGTACTTTAAACAATCCAAGTTCAAAAATATTTCATAAATAACCATAGTGGAGTAAAATTCAAGAATGATCAAAATATGGATACAATCAAAGCTAGTATCCATAATAGATATCTTAGACAAAAAGAAATTTTTTTTATTTTCGATGAATAGTGTCGTATTCGTGAATAGTGCTGTATACGTGAATAGTGTCGTATACGTGAATAGTAACCCCGACACAAAAAGTTCTAAATTTGATAAAAAGTTCAGACCAATATTTTGGCATAATGATATTGAAAGAAATAATATCATTTACGAAAAAAAATAACATCCCTTACCTCGAAAAGACAGTACTTCTGACTGGAATACTAGATATAGTGCTGAAGGAGCTTGCACCGTATAACAATACTCAAAGTATCAAAATACTCACAAGAATACGCTCGATAATATAGAGAGAGAAAACTTTAGTTTCTGGTGTGATTTTTAATTCTAACCTAGGCACCCTATTTATAGGAAAATGCTTAGAGCACCAAAGTAGAAAATTTAATAAAATATTAATATATTTATAAAATTTTCACGCCAACCTTAGAAATATGATTTCAGCTCATTTAGAACACATGTGGGGCCCACCCATAATGAAAAAAAACGTTTTTCTTTTAAAAAATATTTAAAACTTCAAAAATCAATTATTTCGAAACTTTAATAATTCATAAAAAATAGCCCTTTTATCAGAAAAATTTGAATATTATGTCTTTTCATAGGAAATTCAATTCTCTACAACTTTGTAAGTTTAAGTTTTTCTAAATTCCAAGCAGAAGTTGACCGAAATCCTCATACGGATGATTTTACAGGCTATAATCAAATTTCAGTCAAGAAATGGGGTCCACAAACATAAAAAACATGTTTTAAATATTTTTAATAATAAAAATACTTTTCCTCCTCATTTATTCATATATCTCACATTCATTGTAAAATTATAACTATTAATTTATTATTATAATATAATAATATATTTAAATGAATTATTTTATCATAAAAGATAAAATATCAATTTTTAACAATTGTCACATTAAAATTTTTTTCCATCTATATCCACATAAAATAAATAATTTTCTTATCATATAAATTAATAATTAATTATTTATAAATAATATTACAGAATCACAATACTGACAACTAGGCCATTCCCAGGAAAGAGGGGGCTTTCCAATAAGGATTTTTCCTTACTAGCGCGCAATTAGGTGACCAAACCTCTCCTTAGACAGAATTTTCTAGACATTGCCAATAATGCTATCTAATAATATTATTCAAATAATATGAATTATTAATCTGATAATGAAAATATACTGAGCATGGACAATTATTGAAACAAAAATAATATAAAATATCAACGTAACAATTATTGAATCAATAAAATAAAATATTGAACAATAATTATTGTAACAATTATTGAGTAGTGACTTCTTACGTAAGAATTAATAATTAGTACAATACCGTGTGCTACTGTGCAACAACGCGTATTACTGTGTTTTAACCACCGGATATTCCAACAGTATTAACGGTACCAACCACGCCATTATTTATAAAACTTATACTTGTCATTTTCTTCATCCAATCGCTTTCTGTTATGGGGCCCACACAAAGCTGCGCCGTCGTACGAATATTTCCCGACAATAAGAATATTTCACAACCAAACAAATATTTTTCGACAATAATGAATATCTTATAACCACTTACTTATTTGAAATATTTGTGCACGTTACTCATAACTAACCACATTAATCAAATCAATCCTTACTATTTTAAAATAATAAATAGAGAAAATTTAATTTCATTAATAATAAGTTGGGGTCTTACAACCTCCCTCCTTATGAAATTTCATCCTCGAAATTGACGTACGTACCTGGTGTTTTGAAAATGTGAGGATACCTCGCTTTCATTTCTGTTTCTAACTCCCAGGTCATTTCCTTAATAGCATGGTTTCTCCACAAAACTTTGACTTGAGGTATGACATTTGTGCGTAGGACATGTTCATTCCTATCCAAGATCTTGACAGGTACCTCTTCGTACGTTAAGTCTTCGGCTATATCGTCTGGTTCTAACTCAATAATGTGGTTTGGGTCTTTCACATATTTATGAAGCATAGATATGTGAAAAACATTATGAACACGAGACATGCTTGGAGGTAACGCGAGTCTATAGGCCACATTTCCTATTCGGTCATGAATTTGAAAGGGATCAATAAATCGTGGATTGAGCTTTTCTCGCTTTCCAAATCTTGTAACTCCCTTCCATGGAGCAACTCGCAACAATACATGATCCCCAATACTAAACTCCATGTCCTTTCGATGAAGATCCGCATAACTCTTTTGTCGATCTTGTGCCGTTTGTATACGTTGTCTAATCATTTGGATCTTTTTTGTAGTCATACGTACCAACTCTGGTCCCAATAATGTTGTTTCACCCACCTCATCCCAACATATTGGAGAGCGACACTTTCGTTCATATAATGCTTCGAATGGAGCCACACCTATACTTGCTTGATAACCATTGTTGTAAGAGAATTCCACCAATGGTAAATACTTATCCCAACTCCCTTTAAAGTCTAAGACACAGAGTCTTAATAGATCTTCAAGAGTTTGAATAGTCCTCTCTGATTGTTCGTCCGTTTGAGGATGGTATGCCGAACTGAATCGTAAATCCGTGCCCAAAGCTTTTTGCAAGCTAACCCAAAATCGTGAAGTGAATCTTGGGTCACGACCCGAAACTATGGATATTGGCATGTTATGCAACCTCACAATCTCATTCATGTACATAAGAGCAAGACGCTCAAGGGAATAAGTCTCTCGTATCGGCAAGAAATGAGCAGACTTGGTTAATCTATCAATAATAACCCAAATCGCATCTACGCCTTGAGAAACCTTGGAAAGACCCGTAACGAAATCCATGGTAACGTGTTCCCACTTCTATTTTGGAATCTCAAGTGGTTGCAATGGACCCTTTGGCACTTGATACTCCGCCTTTACACGTTGACAAGTTAAACAACTCGAGATAAACTTCGCGATCTCTCTTTTCATATTGTTCTACCAAAATGTATGTCGAAGATCACGATACATTTTGGTACTTCCAGGATGGATTGCAAACGGTGTATTATGTACCTCCATCATGATCTTGTATTTCAAATAAGAGTCATTAGGAACACAAAGTCTGGAGTGGACTCGAAGTATTCCTTCTTCATCGATTCTTGCTTCTGGAATAGCACCTTCTTGTACTTTCTTCTTCATACGCATCAGCTCTGGAATAGCACCATCTTGTACTTTCTTCTTCATACGCATCAGCTCTGGGTCTGTGGCTTGAGCAACTTTTACTTTATCGATTAAAGTTGGTTCTATGCGTATACTTAACATCATCGCATGGGTCCCCAGAGTCTTGAATTCTATCTTCATCTTTTATAAATCACACAAAATGGGCCTTTGTGTTAACAACATTGCACTCGTTTCGGCATAAGATCTTCTACTCAACGCGTCAGCTACCACGTTCACTATTCCAGGATGATATTGAATGGTGTGGTCGTAATCTTTCAACAGTTCAAGTCAACATCATTGCCGCATATTGAGTTCTTTTTGGGTGAAGAAATATTTGAGGCTTTTATGATCCGAATATATCTCCACTTTCTCCCCATATAGATAGTGTCTCCAAATTTTCAATGCGAAAACAACTGCTGCCAACTCCAGATCATGAGTAGGATAATTCCTCTCATATTCTTTAAGTTGTCGCGAGGCATAGGCTATGACCTTCCCATGTTGCATGAGAACACATCCTTACCCTTTGCCTGAAGCATCGCTATAGATAACTAATTTATCCGAACCAGATGGTATTGTCAAAACATGTGCCGAAATAAGTCTCCTCTTAAGCTCTTGAAAACTCTTCTCGCATTTCTCGCTCTATATGAATTTTGTATCTTTCCGAGTCAGTTGAGTTAACGGAGTAGCGATTCGAGAAAATCCTTCCACGAATCTCTGATAATAACCAGCTAAGCCTAGAAAGCTACGCATTTCGATTGCTCCCAAGCTTGTATTGCTTCAATCTTCACCGGGTCAACAGATACTCCATGTTTTGACACCACGTGCCCAAGGAATGCTACTTCCTCAAGCCAGAACTCGCATTTCTTCAACTTAGCATATAGCTTGTTTTCACGAAGCCTTTGGAGTACTAGCTTCAAATGGTGCTCATGATCTTCACGGCTTTTGGAATATATGAGGATGTCATCAATAAAGACAACAACAAACTGATCCAAATATTTCTTGAATACTCGGTTCATCATATCCATGAAAGCCGCATGAGCATTAGTCAATCCAAAAGACATGACTAGGAATTTATAATGCCTGTACCGAGTTCTGAAGGCAGTCTTCGGAATATCCTCAGTTCTAATCTTCAGCTGATGATATCCAGAACGAAGATCGATCTTAGAAAAGAATTGTGCTCCTTGCAACTGGTCAAACAGGTCATCAATACGAGGTAGCGGATACCTATTCTTGATGGTGACATGGTTCTATTCCCGGTAGTCAATACAAAGTCGCATACTCCCGTCTTTCTTCTTTACGAATAAAACAGGAGCACCCCAAGGAGATGTACTAGGACGAAAGAAACTGATGTCTAACAACTCCTGTAGTTGGACCTTTAACTCCTAAAGTTCAATAGGAGCCATTCGATATGGGATTTTAGAAATGAGCTTTGTACCAGGTTCAAGGTCAATAAAGAATTCAACTTCACGTTCTGGGGGTAGACCGGGAAGTTCTTCAGGAAATACATTAGGAAATTCACTAACAATAGAAATTTTATTCAAATCTGATGTGTTTTTGTTCAAGTCCATAACATGGGTTAAGAAAGCTTGACATCCGTTTTTTAATAAACGAATGGCTTTATGGCTTGATATTACAATGATTGATTTCAGTGGTTTAGTTGCTTGGATTCGAATAACAGATTGGTTAGGAGTATGAAAACTAACAACCTTCCGAAAATAATCAATTTTGGCATGATGAGTAATTAACCAATTAATCCCTAAAATCACGTCAAATGCAAGTATCTTTAAAGAGATAAGGTCAACAGGTAATGTGATGGTGCCAACTTGGATCAAACAAGATTTATAAATAGTGGATGCAATGAAAGTTTCTCCTAATGGAGTCTCCACAAATAAGTCAAAGTCTAATTTCTCCAGAGTCAAGTTTAAACGTTTAGCACAAGTAGGAGAGATAAATGAATGAGTAACTCCGGTATCTAGTAAGGTATAAACTTCGCAAGAATTTATGATTAGCTTACCCGTGATCACCTCGTTTGGGTTCCTTGCATTCTGACCAGTCAGAACGAACGCTCTTCTAGGAACCGTTGACTTTGACTTTTCTGGGACAGCCTTTTGAGTCACCAACCCCGCTGAACTTGGTTTCGCTATCGTACAATCTCGAGCGATATGTCCTTCCTTTCCATAATTATAATATACCTTGAACTGTTGTGGGCAGTTTGAGCTGATATTTTTCTCTTTCCCGCATTTATAGCATACAACCGGTGGTCGTTCTTCTCCCTTAGAAACAGTTGGTGCTGATGTCTTCACATTGTCATTGTTGAATCTCCTCTTTTTAAAATCTCCCCCCGACTCGCTTCTTCTATTTTCATGGCCACGATTACCACCAGAGTGGTTACCACTTTTGTCTGAATTTTTCTTTCCCCGCTGGTTATCGTTGCTCCGATGACTGCTGTCACCGGTCTGACCATGATTGTGGTCCCTCGGTTGAACGTACTCGTTATCGCGCTCTAATAATTAAGCCATGTTGACAATATCTGAATATAGAGAAAATTTATGAGAAATGAGATACTGACGTATGTCGGGTTTCAAACTTCTCAGAAACATCCTCGTTATACGTTCCTCATTCTCCATCAAATGAGGTACAAACCTGGATAACTCAGCGAACTTCGCCTCGTACTGGAACACTGTCATATTGTTTTGTTCCAGTCTAATAAACTCCACTTCCTTCATATGATGAATACTTTCAGGAAAGTACTTGTCATTGAATAATTTCTGAAACGTCTCTCATGACATGCTGAGTACGGCTGGATGGGTACGCTTCACAGATTTTCACCAGTAATCTGCCTCATTACGGAACATAAAGGTGGCGAATGGAACCTTCTGTTCCTCCGTGCATCCCAAGACATCGAATATCTTGGTAATTTGCTTGACCCACGTTTCTGCCTTAATCGGATTCGGCTTTCCCCAGAATTCTGGTGGTCCCAACTCTTTGAACTGTTTGGCTGTGACAAATCGTACGTTGCTATCATTTTCACCTGTATTTTGTACACGAGTCTCCCTCGTCTGATTTTGCATGAACTGTAAAAAGCTTCTAAACATTCTATCGTTCATCATCTGCTCAGTGGTGTTGTTTACAGGAGGAACATTGTCGGCCTGCTGCACGTTCTCCTCGTTGGTGATTAATGGTGTCTTCACGGTCTCATTTACTCCACTTTTAACATTCTCGGTTGCCATTCTCAAATACTGTCATAAAATAAGGGTTAATTAAAGAAATTAACATATCACACAATATACCTATATTTTGACTAAACAATAAATAAGCTTAGGTAGGACACACTAGCGAAGGATTTACTCATCTCTCCCCTCCTAGTTCTATTCCCGATCTTCGCCAGAGACTATATCCCTAAGCTCTGATACCAACTGTGACGCCCCCAAAACAGGTATACATCACCCATTCTTAGTCACCAAAACATAGTACAGAAACAACTACAACTTTATTAATATAATTGTCATGCAAAATACGACGACACTTAAACTGTGAGTTTAAATACAAATGTTGTCTTCTAGACAATATCCACACTCAAATAAGTTCTCATTATAATTATTGATACATTATTTTACAAAAATGGTGAGGACTACTAAATAACTTTCTAGAACCATCATTCCATACCCTGACTAGTACTTGCTACATTCTCTCCTCCTGAGAAGAAAAATAGAACAAAAAGAAAAAGGGTGAGATCAACTAGCCTAGTAAAGAATATTATGACTAAGATAATATAGAATAAATTATTGTTAGTCCTCAACAGGGAAAAATTAATAGAATACAATAGACAACAAGTTTTAAATCAATATTCGCAGCGGAAATAATATTTTATTAGAAGAGTTAAGTAGAAAATGAAATCTACTATCTTCTATATATGAATTTAAAAGTTCATCGCCAATATTTTATCCCTGTAATATCAATCAATATATATATCTGGAATCAAATTTTCATCTTTGCACCACATGCCAAAGATATTCATCAATTGGTCATGTTCATCTAAACACATGTTCATCTTTGCACTACGGCCAAAGATATTCATCAGAAAATTATTTATCTTTGCACTACAGGCCAAAAATATTCAATAATATCATCATTTAGGACTGAGGATGATGAAAAATATTTTAAAAAAAATGAATCCAGTGAAACAAAAGAACAAATATTAAGGATTCGTACTTTAAACAATCCAAGTTCAAAAATACTTCATAAATAATCATAGTGAAGTAAAATTCAAGAATGATCAAAATATGGAAACAATCAAAGCTAGTATCCATAATAGATATCTTAGACAAAGAGAAGAAAATTTATTTTCGATTAATAGTGCTGTATACGTGAATAGTGTCGTATACGTGAATAGTAACCCCGACACAAAAAGTTCTAAATTTGATAAAAAGTTCAGACCAATATTTTGGCATAATGATATTGAAAGAAATAATATCATTTACGAAAAAAAATAACATCTCTTACCTCGAAAAGACAGTACTTCTGACTGGAATACTGGATATAGTGCTGAAGGAGCTTGCACCGTATAGCAATACTCAAAGTATCAAAATACTCACAAGAAAACGCTCGATAATATAGAGAGAGAAAACTTTAGTTTCTGGTGTGATTTTCAATTCTAACCTAAGCACCCTATTTATAGGAAAATGCTTAGAACACCAAAGCAGAAAATTTAATAAAATATTAATATATTTATAAAATTTTCACGCCAACCTTAGAAATCTAATTTCAGCTCATTTACCACACATGTGGAGACACCCATAATGAAAAAAAACGTTTTTCTTTTAAAAAATATTTAAAACTTCAAAAATTAATTATTTTGGAACTTCAATAATTCATAATAAATAGCCGTTTTATCAGAAAAATTCAAATCTTATGTCTTTTCATAGAAAACTCAATTCTCTACAACTTTGTAAGTTTAAGTTTTTTCCAAATTCTAAGTAGAAGTTGACCGAAATCCACATACGGATGATTTTACAGGCTATAATCAAAATTCAGTCAAGAAATGGGGTCCACAAACATGAAAAATATGTTTTAAATATTTTTAATAACAAAAATTCTTTTCCTCCTCATTTATTCATATATCTCACATTTATTGTAAAATTATCACCATTATTATATTATTATAATATAATAATATATTTAAATGAATTATTTTATCAGAAAAGGTAAAATATCAATTTTTAACAATTGTCACATTAAAAATTTTCTCCATCTATATCCACATAAAATAAATATTTTCCTTATCATATAAATCAATAATTAATTATTCACAAATAATATTACAGAATCACAATACTGACAACCAGGCCGTTCCTAGGAAAGAGGGGGCTTTCCAATAAGGATTTCTCCTTACTGGCTCGCAATTAGGTGACCAAACCTCTCCTTAGACAGAATTTTCTAGACATTGCCAATAATGCTATCTAATAATATTATTCAAATAATATGAATTATTAATCTGATAATGAAAATATACTGAGCAGTGACAATTATTGAAACAATAATAATATAAAATATCAACGTAGCAATTATTGATTCAATAAAATAAAATATTGAACATTAATTACTGTAACAATTATTGAGTAGTGACTTCTTATGTGACGCACCCAAAATAGGTATACAACACTCATTCTGAGTCGCCAAATACATGGTACAGAAAGCAAACTACAACTTCAATAATACAATTGTCGTGCAAAATACGACAACACATACTGTGAGTTTAAATACAAATATTGTCTTCTAGACAATATCCACACTCAAATAAATTCTCATTACAATTATTCAAACACTATTTTACAGAAATAGTGAGGACTGCTAAAACATCTTTCTAGAACCATCACTCCATACCCCGACTAGATCCTGCTATGTTCTCACCTCCTGAGAAGAAAAATGGAACAAAAAGGAAAAGGGTGAGCTCAACTAGCCCAGTAAAGAATATTATGACTAAGATAATATACAACAAATTATCGTTAGTCTTCAACAGGGAAAAATCTGATAAAATATAATCGACAACAAGTTTTAGATCAACAACTGCAGCGGAAACAGCAAACCATTAGAAGAGTCAAGTAGAGAAAGAATTCTACTATCTTCTAAGATTTAAAAGTCCATCATCAATATTTTATCCCTGTAACATCAATTAATAATCATCTTTATCCAAATATTCATCTTTGCACTACAGGCCAAAGATATTCATTTGTATCACCTGTCGGTCATGTTCATCTCAACACCTGTTCATCTTTGCACTACAGGCCAAAGATATTCATCAAGTAATCATACATCTTTGCACTACAGGCCAAAGATATTCAGTAATATCATCATTTAGGACTGAGGATGATGAAAAATATCTTAAAGAGAACGAATCCAATGAGACAGAAGGACAAATAGTAGGGATTCGTATAACAGTTTATCCAAGATCAATAATACTTCATAATAATCAATTGTGAAGCAGAATTCAAAAATAAAGATCAAAACATGGATACAATCAAAGATAGTAACCATAATAGACATCTTGGACAAAAAGGAAAAATTTTATTTTTCGGTGAATAGTGCCGTATTCGTGAATAGTGCCGTATACGTGAATAGTGCCGTATACGTGAATAGTAACCCCGACACAAAAAGTTCCAAATTTGATAAAAACTCATATCAATATTTCAGCATAATGATATTGAAGAAAATAATATCATTAAGAAGAAAATAATATCCCTTACCTCAAAATATCAGTACTTCTGGTCGGAATACCGGTATAAGGCTGAAAGAAACTTGCTCTGATGAATAGAAACTCTCAAAGTATCTAAATACTCACAAAATACACTCAATAATCTAGAGAGAGAAAGAGAGAAAACTTGTTTCTGGTGTGATTTTCAATTCTAACTTAGCCCTCTATTTATAGGAAAATTTTGGTAGGTTTGACCTGCAACCTGATGGCTTTACCTGCTACTATTCCCACCCACCACATTTGAAATATAATTCAGCACATTTCTTCACCAACCACAAGTGGGGCCCACCAATTCTAGAATTTTCCACCAAAATGATAAACTCCGAAAATTCAACAATTTCTGAACCAGTCATCTTGTAAAATTCATAATAAATCATACGTTCATTTTTAACGGTTCAAAATTTGTGGACATATACTCAACTTATATATGTATAACATATCCAAAAATTACCACGATCCAACGGTCGGATTAAAAATTATAACCCCCGCAAAATATCTCAAAAACCCTGATTTTTAATACCTCCATTCCGACAAAAATACTGATAAAAACCTCAACATTAACTCCTTCATTTTTAACCACAAAAATATATCCCTCATTTATATCCACATAAAATAAATATTTCCTTATCATATGAATCAATAATTAATTATTCACAAATAATATTACAGAATCACATTTATGACAACCAGGCCGTTCCCAGGAAAGAGGGGGCTTTCCAATAAGGATTTCTCCTTACTGGCGCGCAATTAGATGACCAAACCTCTCCTTAGACAGAACTTTCTAGACATTGCCAATAATGTTATCTAATAATATTATTCAAATAATATGAATTATTGATCTGATAAATGAAAATACTGTGCAGCAACAATTATTGAAACAACAATAATATAAAATATCAACGCAGCAATTATTGAATCAATAAAATAAAATATTGAATAATAACTACTGTAACAATTATTGAGTAGTGCCTTCTTACGTAAGAATCAATAATTGGTGCAATACCGTGTGCTACTGTATTTTAACCACCGGGTATTCCAACAGTATTAACGGTAACAACTACGCCGTTATTTATAAACAACTTATACTTGTCGTTTTCTTCATCCAATCGCTTTCCGTTATGGGGCCCACACAAGGCTGCGTCGTCGTACGAATATTCCCCGACAGCAAGAATATTCCACGACCAACCGAATATTCACCGACCAAAAATAAATATTTTATAACCACTTGCTTATTTTGCAAAATTTGCACATTTCACCCATAACCAAAGTATTATATCAAATTAACCCCTTATTATTCACAATAATATTTAGAGAAAATTTGATTTTATTCATTAATAAGTTGGGGTCTTACAACCTCCCCTCCTTATGAAATTTCGTCCTCGAAATTGACGTACGTACCTGATGTTTCAAAAAGGTGAGGATACCTCGCTTTCATTTCTGATTCCAACTCCCAGGTCATTTCTTCAATAGCATGGTTTCTCCACAAAACCTTAACTTGTGGTATAACCTTCGTGCGTAGGACATGCTCTTTCCTATCCAAGATCTTAACAGGTACCTCCTCGTACGTTAAATCTTCAGCTATCTCGTCTGGTTCTAACTCAATAATGTGGTTCGGGTCTTTAACATATTTACGAAGCATAGATATGTGAAAAACATTATGAACACGAGACATGCTTGGAGGTAATGCGAGTCTATATGCCACATTTCCTATTCGCTCAAGAATCTCAAATGGACCAACAAATCTTGGATTGAGCTTTCCTCTCTTCCCAAATCTTGTAACTCCCTTCCATGGTGCAACACGTAACAATACATGATCCCCAATATTAAATTCCACGTCCTTCCGATGAAGATCCGCATAACTCTTTTGTCGATCCTGTGCCGTTTGTATACGTTGTCGAATCGTTTGGATCTTCTCTGTAGTAATGCGTACCAATTCTGGTCCCAACAATGTTGCTTCACCCACCTCGTCCCAGCATACTGGAGAACGACATTTTCTTCCATACAACGCCTCAAATGGAGCCATACCTATGCTCGCCTGATAACTGTTGTTGTAGGAGAATTCCACCAATGGTAGGTACTTATCCCAACTCCCTTTGAGATCTAAGACACAAAGTCTTAATAGATCTTCAAGAGTTTGAATAGTCCTCTCTGATTGTCCGTCCGTTTGAGGATGGTATGCTGAACTGAATCGTAAATCCGTGCCCATAGCTTTCTGCAAGCTAACCCAAAATCGTGAAGTGAATCTTGGGTCACGATCCGAAACTATGGATACTGGCATGCCATGCAATCTCACAATCTCGTTCACGTACATACTAGCAAGACGTTCAAGGGAATAAGTCTCACGTATCGGCAAGAAATGAGCGGACTTGGTTAATCTATCAACAATAACCCAAATCGCATCTATGCCTTGAGAAACCTTGGGAAGACCCGTAACAAAATCCATAGTAATGTGTTCCCACTTCCATTTCGGAATCTCAAGTGGTTGCAATGGACCCTTTGGCACTTGATGCTCCGCCTTTACACGTTGACAAGTTAAACACCTCGAGATAAACTCCGCGATCTCTCTTTTCATATTGCTCCACCAAAATGTATGTCGAAGATCGTGATACATTTTGGTACTCCCAGGATGGATTGCAAACGGTGTGTTGTGTGCCTCCATCATTATTCTATGCTTCAAGTCAAAATCGTTAGGAACACAAAGTCTGGAGTTGACTCGAAGTATTCCTTCTTCATCGATTCTTGCTTCTGGAATAGCACCTTCTTGCACTTTCTTCTTCATACGCATCAGCTCCATGTCCGTAGCTTGAGCAGCTTTAACTTTATCGATTAAAGTCGGTTCTACTCGTATATTTGATATCATCATGTGGGTACTTGGAGCCTTCATCTCTATCTCCATCCTTTGCAAGTCATACAAAATGGGCCTTTGTGTTAACAACATTGCACTCGTACCCGCATATGATCTTCTACTCAATGCGTCAGCTACTACGTTTGCTTTTCCAGGATGATATTGGATGGTATGATCGTAATCTTTCAACAGCTCGAGCCAACGTCGCTGCCGCATGTTGAGTTCCTTTTGGGTGAAGAAATATTTGAGGCTTTTATGATCTGTATAGATCTCCACTTTCTCCCCATACAGGTAGTGTCTCCAGATCTTCAACGCAAAAACGACTGCTGCCAACTCCAAATCATGAGTAGGATAATTCCTCTCATATTCTTTGAGTTGTCGTGAGGCATAGGCTATGACTTTCCCATGTTGCATGAGAACACATCCTAACCCTTTGCCTGAAGCATCGCTGTAGATAACAAATCCATCCGAACCAGATGGTATTGTCAAAACAGGTGCCGAAATGAGTCTCCTCTTGAGTTCTTGGAAACTCTTCTCGCATTCCTCACTCCATACGAATTTTGTATCTTTCCGAGTCAGCTGAGTTAACGGAGTAGCGATTCGAGAAAATCCTTCCACAAATCTCCGATAATAACCAGCTAAGCCCAGAAAGCTACGTACTTCGGTTACCGACTTCGGTTGCTCCCAACTTTGTATGGCTTCAATCTTCGCCGGGTCGACAGATACTCCATGTTTTGACACCACGTGCCCAAGGAATGCTACTTCCTCAAGCCAGAACTCGCATTTCTTCAGTTTGGCATATAGCTTATTTTCACGAAGCCTTTGCAGTACCAGCTTCAAATGGCGCTCATGATCTTCACGGCTTTTGGAATAGATGAGGATGTCATCAATAAAGACAACAACGAACTGATCCAAATATTCTTTGAATACACGGTTCATCATATCCATGAAGGCAGCAGGAGCATTAGTCAATCCAAAAGACATTACTAAGAATTCATAATGCCCGTACCGAGTTCTGAAGGCAGTCTTTGGAATATCCTCAGTTTTAATCTTCAGCTGATGATATCCAGAACGAAGATCGATCTTTGAAAAGAATTGTGCTCCTTGCAACTGGTCAAACAGGTCATCAATGCGAGGTAGCGGATACCTATTCTTGATAGTGACATGGTTCAATTCTCGATAGTCAATACAAAGTCGCATACTCCCGTCTTTCTTCTTTACGAATAAAACAGGAGCACCCCAAGGAGACGTACTAGGACGAATAAAACCGATGTCCAACAACTCCTGTAGTTGGACTTTTAACTCCTGAAGTTCAATAGGAGCCATTCGATATGGGGTTTTAGAAATGGGCTTTGTACCGGGTTCAAGGTCAATAAAGAATTCAATTTCTCGTTCTGGGGGTAGACCAGGAAGTTCTTCAGGAAATACATCGGGAAATTCTCTAACAATAGAAATATTATTCAAATCTGACTTGTCTTTGTTCAAATCCATAACATGGGCTAAGAAAGCTTGACATCCGTTTTTCAATAAACGAATAGCTTTGTGGCTTGATATGACAGTGACTGATTTTAGTGGTTTAGTAGTTTGAATTCGTATGACAGGTTGGTTAGGAATATGAAAACTAACAACCTTACGAAAACAATCAATTTTAGCATGATGAGTGGTTAACCAATCAATTCCTAAAATCACATCAAAAGCAAGTATCTTTAAAGAGATAAGATCAACAGGTAATGTGATAGTGCCAACTTGGATCATGCAAGATTTATAAACTGTAGATGTAACGAAGGTTTCACCCAACGGAGTTTCAACAGATAAGTTAAAGTCCAATTTCTCCGGAGTCAAGTTTAAACGTTGAGCACAAGCAGGAGAGATAAAAGAATGGGTAGAACCGGTATCTAGTAAAGTATAAACTTCGCAAGAATTCAAGATTAGCTTACCCGTGATCACCTCGTTCGGGTTTCTCGCGTTTTGGCCAGTAACGACAAACGCCCTTCCAGGAACCGCTGATTTCGACTTATCCGGGATAACTTTTGGAGTCACCATCCCCGCTGAACTTGGTTTTGCTACAGAACACTCTCGAGCTATATGACCTTCCTTTCCACAGTTATAACATACCTTGGATTGTTGTGGGCAGTTTGGGCTGATATGTCCCTCTTTCCCACATTTGTAACATACGACCGGTGGTCGTTCTCCTCCCCTAGAAACAGTTGATGTTTGTGCTGACGTCTTCACGTTATCATTGTTGTACCTTCTCTTCTTGAAATCTCCTCCCGACTCGCTCCTTCTATTATCACGACCACGATTACCACCAGAGTGGTTACCGCTTTTGTCCGAATGTTTTCCTCCCTGCTGGTTTTCATTGCTTCGATGACTGCCGCCACCGGTATGACCCTGGTTGTGGTCCCTCGGTTGCACATACTCATTATCTCGCTCTAATAATTGAGCCCTGTTTACAACATCTGAATATAAAGAAAATTTATGAGAGATAAGATATTGTCGAATCTCGGGTTTTAGACCTCTCAGAAACATCCTTGTCATTCGTTCCTCATTTTCGACCAAATGAGGTGCAAACCTGGATAACTCTGCAAACTTCGCCTCGTACTGGGACACCGTCATGTTGTTTTGTTCCAGTCTAATAAACTCAACCTCCTTCATATGACGAATACTTTCAGGAAAGTACTTGTCATTGAACAGTTTTTGAAATGTTTCCCAGGACATGTTGAGTGCGTCAGGCTGGGTACGCTTCACAGACTCCCACCAGTAGTCTGCCTCACCGCGGAACATAAATGTGGCGAATGGAACCTTCTGTTCCTCCGTGCATCCCAAGACATCAAATATCTTGGTAATTTGCTTGACCCACGTTTCCGCCATGATCGGATCCGGCTTTCCCTTAAATTCTGGTGGTCCCAATTCTTTGAACTGCTTAGCTGTGACAAACCGCGCGTTGTTATCATTTCCACCCGTATTCTGCACACGAGTCTCCCTCGTCTGATTTTGCATGAACTGCAAAAAGCTCCTAAACATTCCATCATTCATCGTTTGCTCGGTAACGTTGTTTACAGGAGGAATATTGCCTTCCTGTTGCACGTTCCCCTGGGTAGTGATCAAAGGTGTCTCCACGGTCTGATTTACTCCATTATTAACGTTCTCAGCTGCCATTCTTAAATACTGCCATAAAACAAGGGTTAATAGTCATGTCATATATTATCCCTATACTCTGACCGACCAAATAAACACCAAATAAACTTAGTCAGGTCATACTAGCGAAGGAATTCCCCGTCTCTCCCCTCCTAGTTCTTGTCTCACATCTCAGCCAGGGATCATATCCCTAAGCTCTGATACCAACTGTGACGCCCCCAAAATAGGTATACAACACCCATTCTGAGTCGCCAAATACATGGTACAGAAAGCAAACTACAACTTCAATAATACAATTGTCGTGCAAAATACGACAACACATACTGTGAGTTTAAATACAAATATTGTCTTCTAGACAATATCCACACTCAAATAAATCCTCATTACAATTATTCAAACACTATTTTACAGAAATAGTGAGGACTGCTAAAACATCTTTCTAGAACCATCACTCCATACCCCGACTAGATCCTGCTATGTTCTCACCTCCTGAGAAGAAAAATGGAACAAAAAGGAAAAGGGTGAGCTCAACTAGCCCAGTAAAGAATATTATGACTAAGATAATATACAACAAATTATCGTTAGTCTTCAACAGGGAAAAATCTGATAAAATATAATCGACAACAAGTTTTAGATCAACAACTGCAGCGGAAACAGCAAACCATTAGAAGAGTCAAGTAGAGAAAGAATTCTACTATCTTCTAAGATTTAAAAGTCCATCATCAATATTTTATCCCTGTAACATCAATTAATAATCATCTTTAACCAAATATTCATCTTTGCACTACAGGCCAAAGATATTCATTTGTATCACCTGTCGGTCATTTTCATCTCAACACCTGTTCATCTTTGCACTACAGGCCAAAGATATTCATCAAGTAATCATACATCTTTGCACTACAGGCCAAAGATATTCAGTAATATCATCATTTAGGACTGAGGATGATGAAAAATATCTTAAAGAGAACGAATCCAATGAGACAGAAGGACAAATAGTAGGGATTCGTATAACAGTTTATCCAAGATCAATAATACTTCATAATAATCAATTGTGAAGCAGAATTCAAAAATAAAGATCAAAACATGGATACAATCAAAGATAGTAACCATAATAGACATCTTGGACAAAAAGGGAAAATTTTATTTTTCGGTGAATAGTGCCGTATTCGTGAATAGTGCCGTATACGTGAATAGTGCCGTATACGTGAATAGTAACCCCGACACAAAAAGTTCCAAATTTGATAAAAACTCATATCAATATTTCAGCATAATGATATTGAAGAAAATAATATCATTAAGAAGAAAATAATATCCCTTACCTCAAAATATCAGTACTTCTGGTCGGAATACCGGTATAAGGCTGAAAGAAACTTGCTCTGATGAATAGAAACTCTCAAAGTATCTAAATACTCACAAAATACACTCAATAATCTAGAGAGAGAAAGAGAGAAAACTTGTTTCTGGTGTGATTTTCAATTCTAACTTAGCCCTCTATTTATAGGAAAATTTTGGTAGGTTTGACCTGCAACCTGATGGCTTTACCTGCTACTATTCCCACCCACCACATTTGAAATATAATTCAGCACATTTCTTCACCAACCACAAGTGGGGCCCACCAATTCTAGAATTTTCCACCAAAATGATAAACTCCGAAAATTCAACAATTTCTGAACCAGTCATCTTGTAAAATTCATAATAAATCATACGTTCATTTTTAACGGTTCAAAATTTGTGGACATATACTCAACTTATATATGTATAACATATCCAAAAATTACCACGATCCAACGGTCGGATTAAAAATTATAACCCCCGCAAAATATCTCAAAAACCCTGATTTTTAATACCTCCATTCCGACAAAAATACTGATAAAAACCTCAACATTAACTCCTTCATTTTTAACCACAAAAATATATCCCTCATTTATATCCACATAAAATAAATATTTCCTTATCATATGAATCAATAATTAATTATTCACAAATAATATTACAGAATCACATTTATGACAACCAGGCCGTTCCCAGGAAAGAGGGGGCTTTCCAATAAGGATTTCTCCTTACTGGCGCGCAATTAGATGACCAAACCTCTCCTTAGACAGAACTTTCTAGACATTGCCAATAATGTTATCTAATAATATTATTCAAATAATATGAATTATTGATCTGATAAATGAAAATACTGTGCAGCAACAATTATTGAAACAACAATAATATAAAATATCAACGCAGCAATTATTGAATCAATAAAATAAAATATTGAATAATAACTACTGTAACAATTATTGAGTAGTGCCTTCTTACGTAAGAATCAATAATTGGTGCAATACCGTGTGCTACTGTATTTTAACCACCGGGTATTCCAACAGTATTAACGGTAACAACTACGCCGTTATTTATAAACAACTTATACTTGTCGTTTTCTTCATCCAATCGCTTTCCGTTATGGGGCCCACACAAGGCTGCGTCGTCGTACGAATATTCCCCGACAGCAAGAATATTCCACGACCAACCGAATATTCACCGACCAAAAATAAATATTTTATAACCACTTGCTTATTTTGCAAAATTTGCACATTTCACCCATAACCAAAGTATTATATCAAATTAACCCCTTATTATTCATAATAATATTTAGAGAAAATTTGATTTTATTCATTAATAAGTTGGGGTCTTACATCTTACGTAAGAATTAATAATTGGTGCAATACCGTGTGCTATTGTGCAACAACGAGTATTACTGTGTTTTAACCAACGGGTATTCTAACAGTATTAACTGTAACAACTACGCCGTTATTTATAAAACTTATACTTATCATTTTTTTCATCCAATCGCTTTTTGTTATGGGGCCCACACAAGGTTGCGCCGTCATACGAATATTTCCCGACAGTAAGAATATTCCACGACCAAACGAATATTTCCCGACAACAATAAAAATTTTATAACCACTTGCTTATTTGAAATATTTGCGCACTTTACCCATAACTAACCACATTAATCAAATCAATTCTTACTATTTCAAAATAATAAATAGAGAAAATTTAATTTCATTAATAATAAGTTAGGGTCTTACAACCTCCCCTCCTTATGAAATTTCGTCCTCGAAATTGACGTACGTACCTGATGTTTTAAAAAGGTGAGGATACCTCGCTTTCATTTCTGTTTTTAACTCCCAGGTCATTTCCTCAATAGTATAGTTTCTCCACAAAACTTTGGCTTGGGGTATGACCTTTATGCGTAGGACATGCTCATTCCTATCCAAGATCTTGACATGTACCTCTTTGTACGTTAAGTCTTCGGCTATATCGTCTGGTTCTAACTCAATAATGTGGTTTGGGTCTTTCACATATTTATGAAGCATAGATATGTGAAAAATATTATGAGCACGAGACATGCTTGGAGGTAACGCGAGTCTATAGGCCACATTTCCTATTCGGTCAAGAATCTGAAAGGGATCAATAAACCGTGGATTGAGCTTTCCTCTCTTCCCAAATCTTGTAACTCCCTTCCATGGAGCAACTTGCAACAATACATGATCCCCAATACTAAACTCCACGTCCTTTCGATGAAGATCCGCATAACTCTTTTGTCGATCTCGTGCCGTTTGTATACGTTGTCGAATTATTTGGATCTTTTTTTGTAGTCATACGTACCAACTCTGGTCCCAATAATGTTTCTTCACCCACCTCATCCCAACATATTGGAGAGCGACACTTTCGTCCATATAATGCTTCGAATGGAGCCACATCTATATTGGCTTGATAACTGTTGTTGTAAGAGAATTCCACCGATGGTAAATACTTATCCCAACTCCCTTTGAAGTCTAAGACACAGAGTCTTAATAGATCTTCAAGAGTTTGAATAGTCCTCTCTGATTGTCCGTCCGTTTGAGGATGATATGCCGTACTGAATCGTAAATCCGTGCCCAAATCTTTTTGCAAGCTAACTCAAAATTGTGATGAATCTTGGGTCACAATCCGAAACTATGGATATTGGTATGCCATGCAACCTCACATCTCATTCACGTACATAAAAGTAAGACGTTCAAGGGAATAAGTCTCTCGTATCGGCAAGAAATGAGTAGACTTGGTTAATTAATCAACAATAACCCAAATCGCATCTACGCCTTGAGAAACCTTGGGAAGACCCGTAACGAAATCCATGGTAACGTGTTCCCACTTCTATTTTGGAATCTCAAGTGGTTGCAATGGACCCTTTGGCACTTGATGCTCCGCCTTTACACGTTGACAAGTTAAACACCTCGAGATAAACTTCGCGATCTCTCTTGTCATATTGTTCCACCAAAATGTATGTCGAAGATCACGATACATTTTGGTACATCCAGGATGGATTGCAAACGGTGTATTATGTGCCTCCATCATGATCTTGTATTTGAAAAAAGAGTCATTAGGAACACAAAGTCTGGAGTGGACTCGAAGTATTCATTCTTCATCGATTCTTGCTTCTGAAATAACACCTTCTTGTACTTTCTTCTTCATACACATCAGCTCTGGGTATGTGGCTTGAGCAACTTTTACTTTATCGATTAAAGTTGGTTCTATGCGTATACTTAACATCATCGCATGGGTCCCCAGAGTCTTGAATTTTATCTTCATCTTTTATAAATCACACAAAATGGGCCTTTGTGTTAACAGCATCGCACTCGTTCCGGCATAAGATCTTCTACTCAACGCGTCAGCTACCACGTTCGCTATTCCAGGATGGTATTGAATGGTGTGGTCGTAATCTTTCAACAGTTCAAGTCAACGTCGTTGCCGCATATTGAGTTCTTTTTGGGTGAAGAAATATTTGAGGCTTTTATGATCCGAATATATCTCCACTTTCTCCCCATATAGATAGTGTCTCCAAATTTTCAATGCGAAAACAACTGCTGCCAACTCCAGATCATGAGTAGGATAATTCCTCTCATATTCTTTAAGTTGTAGCGAGGCATAGGCTATGACCTTTCCATGTTGCATGAGAACACATCCTAACCCTTTGCCTGAAGCATCGCTGTAGATAACTAATTTATCCGAACCAGATGGTATTGTCAAAACATGTGCCGAAATAAGTCTCCTCTTAAGCTCTTGAAAACTCTTCTCGCATTCCTCGCTCCATACGAATTTTGTATCTTTCCGAGTCAGTTGAGTTAACGGAGTAGCGATTCGAGAAAATCCTTCTACGAATCTCCGATAATAACCAGCTAAGCCTAGAAAGCTACGCACTTCGATTGCTCCCAAGTTTGTATTGCTTCAATTTTTGCCGGGTCAACAGATACTTCATGTTTTGACACCACGTGCCCAAGGAATGCTACTTCCTCAAGCCAGAACTCACATTTCTTCAACTTAGCATATAGCTTGTTTTCATGAAGCCTTTGGAGTACCAGCTTCAAATGGTGCTCATGATCTTCACGACTTTTGGAATATATGAGGATGTCATCAATAAAGACAACAACAAACTGATCCAAATATTTCTTGAATACTCGGTTCATCATATCCATGAAAGCCGCATGAGCATTAGTCAATCCAAAAGACATGACTAGGAATTCATAATACCCGTACCGAGTTCTGAAGGCAGTCTTCGGAATATCCTCAGTTCTAATCTTCAGCTGATGATATCCAGAACGAAGATCGATCTTAGAAAAGAATTGTGCTCCTTGTAACTGGTCAAATAGGTCATCAATACGAGGTAGCGGATACCTATTCTTGATGGTGACATGGTTCAATTCCCGGTAGTCAATACAAAGTTGCATACTCCCGTCTTTCTTCTTTACGAATAAAACTGGAGCACTCCAAGGAGATGTACTAGGACGAAAGAAACCGATGTCTAACAACTCCTATAGTTGGACCTTTAACTCCTAAAGTTCAATATGAGCCATTCGATATGGGGTTTTAGAAATGAGCTTTGTACCAGGTTCAAGGTCAATAAAGAATTCAACTTCACGTTCTGGGGGTAGACCGGAAAGTTATTCAGGAAATACATTAAGAAATTCACTAACAACAGAAATTTTATTCAAATCTGACGTGTTTTTGTTCAAGTCCATAACATGGGTTAAGAAAGCTTGACATCCGTTATTTAATAAACGAATGGCTTTATGGCTTGATATTACAATGATTGATTTCAGTGGTTTAGTTGCTTGAATTCGAATAACAGGTTGGTTAGGAGTATGAAAACTAACAACCTTACGAAAATAATCAATTTTGGCATGATGAGTAGTTAACCAATCAATCCCTAAAATCACGTCAAATGCAAGTATCTTTAAAGAGATAAGGTCAACAGGTAATGTGATGGTGCCAACTTGGATCAAACAAGATTTATAAATAGTGGATGTAATGAAAGTTTCTCCTAATGGAGTCTCCACAGATAAGTCAAAGTCTAATTTCTCCGGAGTCAAGTTTAAACGTTGAGCACAAGCAGGAGAGATAAATGAATAGGTAGCACCGGTATCTAGTAAGGTATACACTTTGCAAGAATTTATGATTAGCTTACCCGTGATCACCTCGTTTGGGTTCCATGTATTCTGACTAGTCATAACGAACACTCTTCTAGGAACCGTTGACTTTGACTTTTCTGGGACAACCTTTTGAGTCACCATCCCCGCTGAACTTGGTTTCGCTATCGTACATTTCCACAATTATAGCATACCTTGAACTGTTGTGGGCAATTTAGGCTGATATGTCCCTCTTTCCCGCATTTATAGCATACGACCGGTGGTCATTCTCCTCCCTTAGAACCAGTTGATGCTGGTGCTAACGTCTTCACATTGTCATTGTTGAATCTACTATTTTTAAAATCTCCCCCCGACTCGCTTCTTCTATTTTCATGGCCACGATTACCACCAGAGTGGTTACCACTTTTGTCTGAATTTTTCTTTCTCCGCTGGTTATCGTTGCTCCGATGACTGCTGTCACCGGTATGACCCTGGTTGTGGTCCCTCGGTTGAACGTACTCGTTATCTCGCTCTAATAATTAAGTCCTGTTGACAACATCTAAATATAGAGAAAATTTATTAGAAATGAGATACTGACGTATGTCGGGTTTCAAACCTCTCAGAAACATCCTCGTCATACGTTCCTCATTCTCCAACAAATGAGGTGCAAACCTGGATAACTCGGCGAACTTCGCCTCGTACTGGGACACCGTCATGTTGTTTTGTTCCAGTCTAATAAACTCCACTTCCTTCATATGATGAATACTTTCAGGAAAGTACTTGTCATTGAACAGTTTTTGAAGCGTCTCCCATGACATGCTGAGTGGGGCTAGATGGGTACGCTTCACAGATTTCCACCAATAACCTGCCTCATTACGGAACATAAAGGTGGCGAATGGAACCTTCTGTTCCTCTGTGCATCGCAAGACATCGAATATCTTGGTAATTTGCTTGACCCACGTTTCTGTCTTAATTGGATCCGACTTTCCCCAGAATTCTGGTAGTTCCAACTCTTTGAACTACTTGGCTGTGACAAACTACGCGTTGCTATCATTTCCACTTGTATTTTGTACACAAGTCTCCCTCGTCTGATTTTGCATGAACTACAAAAAGCTTCTAAACATTCCATCGTTCATTATCTACTCAGTGATGTTGTTTACAGGAGGAACATTGCCGGCCTGCTGCACGTTCTCCTCGTTGGTGATTAATAGTGTCTCCACGGTCTCATTTACTCCATTGTTAACATTCTCGGTTGCCATTCTCAAATACTGTCATAAAACAAGGGTTAATTAAAGAAATTAACATATCACACAATATACCTATATTTTGACCAAACAATAAATAAGCTTAGGTAGGACACACTAGCGAAGGATTTACTCATTTCTCCCCTCCTAGTTCTATTCCCGATCTTCGCCAGAGACTATATCCCTAAGCTCTGATACCAACTGTGACGCCCCCAAAACAGGTATACATCACCCATTCTGAGTCGCCAAAACATGGTACAGAAACAACTACAACTTTATTAATATAATTGTCATGCAGAATACGACGACACTTAAACTGTGAGTTTAAATACAAATGTTGTCTTCTAGACAATATACACACTCAAATAAGTTCTCATTACAATTATTGATACATTATTTTACAAAAATAGTGAGGACTACTAAATAACTTTCTAGAACCATCATTCCATACCCCGACTAGTACTTGCTAAATTCTCGCCTCCTGAGAAGAAAAATAGAACAAAAAGAAAAAGTGTGAGATCAACTAGCCTAGTAAAGAATATTATGACTAAGATAATATAGAATAAATTATCGTTAGTCCTCAACAGGAAAAAATTAATAGAATACAATAGACAACAATTTTTAAATCAATATTCGCAGCGAAAATAATAATTCATTAGAAGAGTTAAGTAAAAAATGTAATCTACTATCTTCTATATATGAATTTAAAAGTTCATCGCCAATATTTTATCCCTGTAACATCAATCAATATATATATCTGGAATCAAATATTTATCTTTGCACCACAGGCCAAAGATATTCATCAGTTGGTCATGTTCATCTAAACACCTATTCATCTTTACACTACGGCCAATGATATTCATCAAAAAATTATTCATCTTTGCACTACAGGCCAAAGATATTCAATAATATCATCATTAAGGACTGAGGATGATGAAAAATATTTTAAAGAAAACGAATCCAGTAAAACAAAAGAACAAATATTAAGTATTCGTACTTTAAACAATCCAAGTTTAAAAATACTTCATAAATAATCATAGTGGAGTAAAATTCAAGAATGATCAAAACATGGATACAATCAAAGCTAGTATCCATAACAAATAACTTAGACAAAAAGAAAAAAATTTCATCTTCGATGAATAGTGCCGCATTCGTGAATAGTATCGTATACGTGAATAGTAATCCCGACACAAAAAGTTCTAAATTTGACAAAAAGTTCAGACCAATATTTTGGCATAATGATATTGAAAGGAATAATATTATTTACAAAAAAAAATAACATCCCTTACCTCGAAAAGACAGTACTTCTGACTGAAATACTGGATATAGTACTGAAGGAGCTTGCACCGTATAGCAATACTCAAAGTATCAAAATACTCACAAGAATACGCTCGATAATATAGAGAAAGAAAACTTTAGTTTCTGGTGTGATTTTCAATTCTAACCTAAGCACCCTATTTATAGGAAAATGCTAAGAACACCAAAGCAGAAAATTTAATAAAATATTAATATATTTATAAAATTTTAATGCCAACCATATAAATCTGATTTCAGCTCATTTACCACACATGTGGGGCCCACCCATAATGAAAAAAAACGTTTTTCTTTTAAAAAATATTTAAAACTTCAAAATTTAATTATTTCGGATCTTTAATAATTCATAATAAATAGCCCTTTTATCAGAAAAATTCGAATCTTATATCCTTCCATGGGAAATTCAATTCTCTACAACTTTATAAGTTTAAGTTTTTCTAAATTCCAAGCTAAAGTTGACCGAAATTCACATACGGATGATTTTACATTTCTGTTAGTTCATAGTAGGCACAAGTTATCTAGAAGGGGGGGTTGAATAGATATTTAAAAATCTTTTCTCTTTAAATTTGTTCTTAGATAATGATTAAAACTTAGCGGAATTAGTATTTGTTTTAATCTTCTTTACCAAGCAATGAAGTTATGATCGAGTAAGGCAGTTATAGCAGATATAGCAGTTATAGCAGATATAGCATGAATGTAAACGACACAGTTGTTTTTAAGTGGTTCAGAGCACTCAAAGCTCCTAGTCCACTCTTCTACTCAACGAGTAGGATATCCACTAAGGATGTCTTTTACAATCTTCTGAATCACACAGATTCCTTCTAGACCAGTAGCCTAGGAACTTCTCTAGTTCACTATTGAACTCTTCAGGTCCAGCAGACTTGGCTTTCTTATAGTTCACTACGAACTCTTCAAGTCCAGCAGACTTGGTACTCTTCTTCAGTTGATTGGAAGTTGTTGTTGCGTTCTTGAAGGTTGCTACTCAGTTGCTGTGTAAGCACTGGTTCGTTAAGAACTGAGTAGCTGAGCAAGCTTTGCAATATCTCAGATCGTAGAGTTGAGCTTGAGAGAGATGTTCACGTTGTTTGATTAATGCTTGCTTGGTTCTCTCTCATCTGTCTAATCTGTATATATGTGATGTTGAAAACTATCCGTTAGATCTATCCGTTGTGGAATTAAATGCGTCTGAATTTTCTGTACTGTGATGGAGACATTTCTGTACATCTTTTGAATTCTGCATTCTGGCCCACTGACACTGCAGACTGCTTTTTCACCTAACACCTGAAAAGGTGTTTTGTCCCTCTTATCCATGGTACTATCCTTAGCTTCTTCAATACGCTTCTTTGTTGCATACTAAGGATATTTTATATACTTTGGGACTGATGAGCACTGCAACGTCTAGAATCCATTCCTCATATATTGGAATCAGTCTTCACATAAATCATGAGGCTCGACGTTTTCTAACATAAGACAGAATGAAGCTCTACAATTCATATCATGATACACTACGATTTAGATCATAATAACTTGTTGCCTTGGTGCTTGATCTGATGCTGTCATATGAGAGCACTACGATTTCTCTTACATCCTTGCACACTACGATCTTTACTTGCTCGTGTTGTTGACTCTACGTTCCCGAGAGCACACTACGATCGTGGAGTTGGCTCGACAAACGTTGAAACCATTCTACGATTTTCGAAGAGTCCTTTCAAGGCAGGCACACACTACGATCCATTAAGTTCTACGTTTCTGCCTTGACTTATGCAATGTTGATCAGATGGATGCACTACGATTTTTTTAAGACTAATCTATTACATCTCAAGATCAACCTAACAGTTTTGATCTTTCTATCTATACATTCTTTAAACAGAATGATACACGTTGAAAGCTTAGATCAACCTAACAATTTTGATCCATCACTAAGTCCTTGTATATATATTTATTTAAGGACCTTACAAATAATCATGAGCATATACAATAAAACATCAAATCAGAATATGCATTCTCCCAGCAATCTCCCCCTATTTGATGTTGACATAACCAAAGAGATTTATTGTCATGATTATTAGTGACTAGATGCATTTGCAGGAAATTTAAACATGACTTACTATTTCAGTGAGCAGCTGAAATTTCTAGAGAATAAACATGAATTTATTGATGATCAGAAGATAATATAGTTCAGCATTACATCAATAAGAAATTTAAAATTTCAACTTATCTCTATTTTCTTGGCTTCTTTCGTGGGGGTGGGTTGGCGTACTCCTCATCCCTTCTTTTTCTTTGAGCTTCCTCATTTCTTGCTAACTCCTCCAGCTCGCTTAGACTTAGAATTGGATTCTCCTCATGTCTGCGCATGAATGTAGGATCTCTAATTGGCATTCTTATGCTTACAGTTGTCACGTCTTGTGAGCTAGGAGTTGGCTCCTGATGACTCAGAGGAATAGCTGTTACAATTACCTGCTGACCAGATCATTGAGTCTGATGATGTGATGGTCTTGCAGGAGGGCTTCGTGATATTTGAGCATGAAATTGACTTCTTCCCCTTTCTTGAATTGCATGAGCATGACCTCCTCTGCCTCTGCCTCTGCTTCCTTGATCTCCTTTCCCTTTCTTATTCTCCCCCTTTATGTCAGCATCAAGGGTTCGAATATCTGCAGAGAGCCTATTAACTCCTTGAACAAGCTCGTTTAGTTGGCTTTAGGTTTGAGCAATGTCCTCTCTATTCTCCTTGATCTGTCTTTCAGATCTTGCTTCTTTATTTTGGAGGACTGTCAGAATCGTATCATTATACTTCTCCTGATTTGCATAAGATTTCTGGAAGTCGTACACAAAAGCCTTCAAGTTGAGGATGTTGTCCAGCATAATTTTATGTTGAAGGTCTTGGTGTTTCTGCATTTCGAGCACAACCTCTCTTTGTTTGGCAGCAAGCTGGAAATGTATCTCATCTCTGTCTGACATACTCTTCAGAATTTCTTTGATAATTTCCCTTAGCCTCGTAGTGAGCTCGGTATTCATAGTACTAGGGAATTTGTTTATAGCTTGTATCATTTGGTTCAGCCGGATGTTCAGGAGATCAGAGTGAGATTCCAAGCTTGCCTCGATAGACTTGATCATCTGCTTAGTAATTTCTTTCAAGTCATCCTTGGTGGGCAGGTTTGGAAATGTATCATTTGATTGAGGATTGTCCATTTGAGGGATTCTTGGTTGAGATTGATCTTGTAAATTGTGCAAAGCAAGATCAAGACTGAAATAGTCATGTGATGAGGAGGAAGGTATATCAGCTGGAGGTGCTTGGGTTTGGATGTCTGGGATGGGTGACTCTACGATTTCAATGTTGGACTCTACGATGTGACTTGAGTCTGGAATAGTAGAGTTGGTGATTTGAGGGAGCAGGGTAAGGTTGATTTCTTCTGGTTCTTCAGTTACAGAATTTTGGAATTCTGCAACTGGAAACTGATTTACTGGGTTGAGAATCACTTCCAGCCATTTAGGAAATACATAGAAATAGCTAAATGAAGATAATGGCATGTGATTAACTCTAAAGCTGGTAGGGATAGACAATACCTCAGGTTTATCCTTTAATGAGGAATGATTGGTAAACAGTCTCTTGGCAAAGATGATTGTCCCTGGAAATCCATGAGCCAGAACTGAGATTGCTGGATATTCCTTTAAGCTCCAGAACATGTGATCCCATGAGTTCAGGATTTGAGCTTGATGGTATGCCATCATGGGTAGGTAAGAAAACATTTGGTTGTACAGATAACTTCTATATCCATCTTTCCCTACACCAGTGATTTCAAGCTCATCATCATCATCTTCTTCTTCTTTGGTTTCTTCTGAAGATTCCATTATCTCGATGGCCTCTTGAAGGTTTGGCATTGTTTCAACTTTATCTTGGGCAGGAACCTTTTCTTCTGCCATTGGAATATCATGAGGCTACCCCTCAGCATGATCATCTTCTTGGAGGTTTAGAAACTCCCCCTCAGCTTGATCATCTTCTTGGAGGTTTAGAAAGTTCCCTTCAGCTGGAACATCTTATTGAGCTGTAGACTTCTCCCCCTCAGCTAGTGTATACTCAATCATGAGAATTTTAGGGTTCTTCCCTTCAGCTAGAGCATTCTCCTCTTTATTTGCTTAGGGCAGTTCTACTTTTGCAGCCATACTCTTGGCTTCCCTTTTTAGCACCTTTTCATTTTCAAGAATATACTTCTTAACCAGCTTTCTTTTTGCTTTGGTGGGTTTAGCCACAACTTCTGGATTCTCCTGAGTCTTAGCCTTGTCCTTTTGAACAGCCACTCTTCTTGAAGTTGCTTCTTCCATTTATGCCACACTTGGCCTGGTTTCAGAGAAGAGCAGAGTCTCTACGATTGAAGAAACTGTTGGTCTTTTGGACTTGCGACCAATTTTGTTCTTCTTTAGGATCTGTAAAATGGTTGCTTGATCCTCTTCAGCTTCTTCTTGCTGTTGCATCTTCCTTAGCCTCCTTAGAGTCTCAATGTCAGAGGACTCTACAGGAATGTCAGTTGTTGATCCTTGAGGCTCTTCAATTTATCTTGCCCTTAGCTTTCTCTTGCCCTTGCTTTTTCTGGCAAGAGGAGAGGGTTCTCCCTTATCTTCTTTTCCTTCTTCTTCAACTTCTCTGACAACAGACATTCCTCCTGGAAAGCCTGCTTTCTTTAGTTCTTCAGATCTACCACTGGACTCTGTCATCATTCGAACATACTCAGCAGGGTTCCTTTCCCAGTTCTTAAACAACTGCTGTGTCATTCTCCGATTTGGGCTGATGGCTTCTCCTTCATCATCCCCAATTTTGTCACCCAATGCAGATTGCAGAACGATGCTAATGAATCTCCCATACAGCATCTTCGGAGTGCTCTTTGATTTCTTCGAGTTTACCATCCACTTGCCGATCCACTCGAGCAGTACAACCCCATAGTTGAGTTGTGTTCCATACACCATAGCCGTCTTGAGCTTGAGCTGAACTTCATTTACTGAGTCATGACCTGAGCTCTTGTAGCAGATGCATTTCCCAATAATGTCAGCCAAAAATTCATACCTCTGAGGAAACTCCTTCTTTTTGTAGCCTTTCACAGAGGGATTCTTCTTGTGATGCATTTTCTTCAGTTCCTCTTGAAATCTTATGCTGTCTAGAAATGGGTGCCCTACATTTTTGAAACCTAGGGCCAGATTTACGTCTTCTTCCCTTAGACTCATTTCAACTCTTCTTACCCGTGTAGTGATGGTGTTGTGTTCATACACTCCATTCTTGTAGAACTCTTTTACCAGCTTGGGGTAGATGAGGATGTCGGTGCTCAGAGCCTCTTCGAGACCTGCCTTCTTCAGTAGCGCTAAGGTCTTGTGAAATTTTGGTGGAGCATCCTTGAACTCATCGAAACAGAGTCTGTAGCCTGAAATTACATTTGAAGCAACCATTGATTCTGTAGTTGAGAAGAGAGATACAACTGAGCTTTCTTCTGATTTAGGGTTTTGCTTTGAGAGAGAGAGAGAAAGAAAGAGAGAGATAATCTTTTGAACTTCATATTTCAAAAATACGGTTCCAATTTGTACTAGCAGCTTTCCTCTCTCTTTTTGGCTTAGTGGGGCAGGTGTCGCCTTTTGCTTGGCTCTACGATTTTGACTGTGTAGGAATGTACTGATTTACCCTTTGAGTCTTTTCAAAGCTGAGGTGTCCTTAAGATGACTACGATCGTAGAGGTGGTTTTCTGTTCGTTGAGTCTGTCCTACGATCGTCGAGTCTGTCCGGCAGTCGTTGAGTCTGATCAGCATTCGTAGAGTCTGTCCTACGATCGTCGAGTCTGACTGGATCCTTGTGATGAGTTTTTGACTAAGCATTCTTTTTAAGGTAACTCAGGAAGGGCCAATCTCTTGGTATGATTCAAGGGTTAGGTTTGTCCCTGAGGCACCTCTTAGAGAGAGATTGCGTTGTTATGAAGCTTGTCATCACAGGATTCACTTTGCTTGTTGAAGGAACTTTTGGTCATCGTCGAGTCTGCACTATGATAGTTGAGTCTTTTCTACGATCGTTGATGTAGTCTTTTGTTCAGCTCTACGATCGTGAACTTTCCTTTATCATGTCTATGATTTTGAGTACAGCCTTTATATCTGTCATAGTTAGCACAATCTAGAGCATATATTTCATGGTTGAAGATTTAGCATGCCTAACTCACTTATCAACTTATTAAATCTGGATTCATCTAGTGGTTTTGTAAAAACATCAGCAAGTTGATTTTCAGTAGGGATATGTTGTAAAGATATAGTTCTATTTTGCACATGATCCCTATTAAAGTGATACCTTGTTTCTATATGCTTGGTCCTAGAATGCATGATAGGATTATGAGTTATTGCTATGGCACTAGTGTTATCACAGTGTATGGGAATAGATTTGAAATCGAACCCATAGTCAGCTAGCTGATTTCTCATCCATAGGATCTGAGCACAGCAGCTGCCAGCAGCAATATATTCAGCTTCTGCAGTTGAAGTAGACACTGAGTTTTGCTTTTTGCTAAACCAGGACACAAGTCTGTTTCCAAGAAGTTGACAGGTGCCACTGGTACTTTTTCTATCTATTTTGCATCCTGCAAAATCAACATCTGTGTATCCTATTAGTTCAAATGAGGATTCCTTGGGATACCACAGCCCCAAATAGGGTGTACCCTTGAGATATCTGAAGATCCTCTTCACAGTAGACAAATGTGACTCTTTAGGATTAGCCTGAAATCTAGCATATATGCAAGTTGTAAACATTATATCTGGTCTACAGGCAGTTAGGTATAAAAGAGAACCTATCATACCTCTGTATTGAGTTATATCAATACATTTACCATTCTCATCCTTGTCAAGCTTGGTTGCTAGAGCAATTGGTGTTTTCATGGGAGAGGCTGATTCCATGCCATACTTTTTTAATAAGTCTTTGATGTATTTGGCTTGGTTGATGAATATTCCTTCATTAGTTTGCTTCACTTGCAGTCCAAGGAAGAAATTCAGCTCACCCATCATGCTCATTTCAAACTTGCTCTGCATTAGCTTAGAGAATCTCTTACATAACTTTTCGTCAGTAGAACCAAAAATGATATCATCAACATATATTTGAACTAGTAAGACTTTGTCTTTATGCTTTCTAAGAAATAGGGTGGTATCTACTCTACCTCTAGTGAACCCATTTTCTATTAAAAAGTTAGTCAGTGTTTCATACCATGCTCTAGATGCTTGTTTAAGACCATATAACGCTTTATCTAATCTATAGACATAATTGGAAAGAGATGGATTGATGAAACCTGGAGGTTGTTCAACGTAGACTTCTTCTTGAAGCTCTCCATTTAGAAATGCACTCTTGACATCCATCTGAAAGACTTTGAACTTCATGTGGGCAGCAAAGGCAAGAAAGATTCTGATGGCTTCTAGTCTGGCAACAGGTATAAATGTCTCATCATAGTCAATGCCTTCTTCTTGAGAATAGCCCTTTGCCACTTAATCTTGCCTTGTTTCTAGTGATGACTCCATCTTCATCCATTTTGTTCCTGAAGACCCACTTGGTTCCTATGACAGGATGACTTTCTGGCCTTGGTACCAGTCTCCACACTTTGCTTCGTTCAAATTGGTTGAGTTCTTCCTACATGGCTTCTATCCAACTGGAGTCTTCCATAGCATCCTCTATCTTCTTTGGCTCTATTTGTGACAGGAAGCTTAGATAAAAAATTCATTCTGAGTAGCAGCTCTTGTTTTGACTCTTGCACTTGAATCTCCAATGATTAGATCCTGAGTGTGATCTCTTGCCCATCTGCTACAGGTTGGAACATCTGTTCGGATGCCTTCCTGTCTTAAATCTTCAAGGTCTATTTCTTCTTCTTGGAGTGGAGGCTCGCTGTCTTGCATTGATCTCTCTACGATCATATTTTCATGCTCTACGATTTCACTATCTGGCACTACGATCGTAATGTTGAGTTCGACGACTTCATTCGTAGTGTCTGCACTATCGGTCGTAGTATCTTGAGGTACTCTTTTGTCTAAGTCAGTTTCATCAAAGATGATGTGTATTGAGACTTCAACATTCAGTGACTTCTTGTTGAACACTCTGTAAGCCTTGCTATCTGTGGCATATCCAAGAAAGATCCCTTCGTCTGATTTGGGCTAGAATTTTGTCAGATACTGCTTTCCATTGTTAAGAATATAGCATGCATAGCCAAAGACATGGAAATAGCTGACACTTGGCTTTCTTCCTTTCCACAGTTCGTAGGGCGTCTTCTTGATCGTAGAGTGCATGAGTGATCTGTTCTGCGTGTAGCATGCAGTGTTGATAGCTTCTGCCCAAAAGTACTCAGGTAGATGGGCTGCAACCAGTAGAGTTCTTCCAGCCTCAATCAATGTTCTGTTCTTCCTTTCAGCTACTCCATTTTGTTGAGGAGTTCGAGGAGCTGAGAAGTTGTGACTGGTCCCATTGTCTGTGCAGAACTGATCTATTTCTGAGAAATTGAATTCTCTGCCATGATCACTCCTTATGGCCTTGATTTTATCTCCTTTTTTGTTCATCACCAGTCTGAACATCTTGATTAATTCGGAGCTCGTTTCATCTTTTGAAGTTAGGAAGAACATCTAGTGTAATCGTCGACTATGACTAGAGAGTCTCTTTTTCCTCCAAGACTGGTTGTTGGGATTAGCCTAAAGAGATCCATATGGAGCAGCTGCAGGGGCTTGTTAATGGAGTTGGTAGTCTTATTTTTGAATGAGATTCTCGTTTGCTTTCCAAGTTGGCAGGCATTGCATGGCCTTTCTTTCACAAAGTTGAACTTGGGTAGGCCAGCTACGAGGTCTTTTGATGCCAGTTTGGACATGCTTTTGAAGTTTAAGTGAAATAGCCTTCTATGCCATAGCCAGCTCATTTCCTCGGAAGCTTTTGCCATAAAGCATATTGTCTCATCTGAGCTCAGTTGACCAAGATCTACTGTGTAGACATTTCTTTCTCGTATTTTGGTTATCTTTACGGCAGATGTCATTAGATCTCTGACTTAACATTGGTTGTTGAGAAATGTCACTTGATGACCCTTGTCGCAGAGTTGGCTGATGCTTAGAAGGTTGTGTTGGAGTCCTTCCACATAAGCTACTTTGCTGAAAGATATTGCACCATTTCGAGCAGAGCCATATCCCCTTGTTTTGCCCGAGGCGTTATCTCCAAAGATGACTGAGGGACCCTCCTTTTCTACATAGTTAGATAGTAGAGCTTTGTTCCCTGTCATATGCCTTGAGCATCCACTGTCTAGATACCATGTTGAGGTTGTGGAGCTCTTTTCCTGTCAAAACATTTTAACCTTCATTTTGGTACCCATATTTGCATGGGTCCTTTATTGTTAGTGCCTTTGGGAACCCAAACTTATCTAGTCTTGGGTCTCACATGCATGGAATTATAATAACACTTTGTGGCCCTATGACCATATTTATCACATATGAAACATCTATTATGATGCATGCCTGTGTGTGTGTGGTGATTCATCTTCCACTTGGACTTGTGTGGTTCCTTAGTTAACCTTCTGTTAAACTGATTTTCTTTCTTCCACGTATCCTTAGGTTTCATAAATAATGATGAGTGTGCCTTACCTCTACTGTACCTTCCCAGTTGATTCGTAGAGTTGGTTTTACTTGAATCTACGATTCTTCGAGGTTGGTAAGTAGAGGTTGGGTTACTCTTCTCCTTTATGAACCCCAGACCAGCTTGTGATCCTTTACTTCTCTGAGTGTAACTAGAATCAGTAGAACAAGGTTGAACTGGTTCTTCCAATTGTGAGGATTTAACAAAGGCAATGCCTCTACCAAAACCTGAGACATTACTAGAGCTAGTTTCTATTGTCTTTTCCACACTTAGCTCTGAGATGGATTTTCCAAAGCCTAAGCCTGTTCTGTCGAATGTGCTTCTCTGACTAGAGAGCAGGCAGTCCATGGATGATGAGGATTTGTTCCATGCAGAGATAGTCTTCTCTAAATCCTCAATTTTAGAGGTTAGCTTAGACTCTCTTTGTGCATGATGTGTGTTTGTCTGTTTTAAAGTTTCATTCTCAGCTTCAAGCTTGGAGAGAAGATTAGTACTTAGAAGTGCTGTTTCAAGCTCTTCTTGAACTTTCTTCTTCTCCTCTTGAAGAAGTGAATGATCCTTAGACAATACTCTGAACCACTTCATGTATCGATGTAGATCATTGGTTATGCCACGCAGTGCAGTTCTTAAGTCATCTATATCTACATCAGGTGAGTTGAAATCAAATACCTCATCGAGATTTACATTGTGAATGTTGAGGCTTTGTTTGTCCTTTGCATGCTTGGTCATTAAGCACAGATTGGCCACTTGTGGTTCTTCTTCATCTCCAGAGTCAGCATTTGAGTCATTATCTGAATCACTCCATGATCCTCCAGCTACCAAGCCTTTGTCTCTTTTATGAGGCCTCTTGTTTCCTTTGTATTCTTTCTTTCCATGCTGTTTCTTCTTTAGTTCTTCTCTTAGAGGTTTATTGCAGTCGGCAATGAAGTGGCCAGGCTTCTTACAGTTGTAGCATAGATCATTTATTTGCTCCTGGCTTCTGTAGTTGCTGACCTTCTTTTGTTTGCTATTTTTGCCTTGACGCATGAACCTTCTTAACTTTCTTGCCATCAAGGCAAGATTGTCATCATCGTCTTCATCATCGTCAGATTCAGTCTCAGTGACGACTTTTGATACGCTTTCAGTTGCTTTGAGAGCAACACCCTTTTCCTTCCTTCTTCCTTCTGATAGGGTTTCAGCACGTTGGGTCAGCTGCAGCTCGTATGTTAGGAGATTGCCATATAGTTGTTGAACTGTCATCTCGTTAAGATTCTTTGACTCTCTTATTGCAGTGGTCTTGGCATCCTACTTGCTCGGTAGGGCTCTCATGAACTTTATGGTCAGATCTTTGTTAGGATAGATCTTTCCATATGCTCATAGAGAGTTGAGCAGAATGTTGAATCTTTCATAGGTGGCAGTTACATTTTCTCCTTGCACATGAGCAAACATCTCGTACTGCTGTGTTAGAAGAGACTGTTTGTTCTCTCTAACTTCTTCAGTTCCTTCGTGCATGATCAGCAGTGCTTCCCAAACTTCCTTGACAATCTTGCAGTTTACAACATTGTCAAACAGATCGTCCTCTAAGGATTAGAACAGGATGTTCTTAGCCTTTTTGTCAAGTTGGACAGCTTTCTTCTCTGAGTCTGTCCATTCTTCTTTAACTTTGATTTGAACTCTGTTTGGATCGTCAGTGGTTGGTGCAAGCTTTGTTGGTATGTAGGGCCCATTCTGAACAGTCTCAAATAGATCTTCATCTATTGAGTCCATGTAAGCTTGCATCCTGACTTTCCAATTAGCAAATTTATCCTTGTTACACATTGGTGGTTTGCTGCCTCCCCCGGTCCTGGATTTGCTTGGTACGAGTGCCATTTGGATCTACTAAAGCATGTAAGCTGTAAAATAGAACCTGCTCTGATACCAATTGTTAGTTCCTAGTAGGCACAAGTTATCTAGAAGAGGGGGGTTGAATAGATATTTAAAAATCTTTTCTCTTTAAATTTGTTCTTAGATAATGATTAAAACTTAGCGGAATTAGTATTTGTTTTAATCTTCTTTACCAAGCAATGAAGTTATGATCGAGTAAGGCAGTTATAGCAGATATAGCAGTTATAGCAGATATAGCATGAATGTAAACGACACAGTTGTTTTTAAGTGGTTCAGAGCACTCAAAGCTCCTAGTCCACTCTTCTACTCAACGAGTAGGATATCCACTAAGGATGTCTTTTACAATCTTCTGAATCACACAGATTCCTTCTAGACCAGTAGCCTAGGAACTTCTCTAGTTCACTATTGAACTCTTCAGGTCCAGCAGACTTGGCTTTCTTATAGTTCACTACGAACTCTTCAAGTCCAGCAGACTTGGTACTCTTCTTCAGTTGATTGGAAGTTGTTGTTGCGTTCTTGAAGGTTGCTACTCAGTTGCTGTGTAAGCACTGGTTCGTTAAGAACTGAGTAGCTGAGCAAGCTTTGCAATATCTCAGATCGTAGAGTTGAGCTTGAGAGAGATGTTCACGTTGTTTGATTAATGCTTGCTTGGTTCTCTCTCATCTGTCTAATCTGTATATATGTGATGTTGAAAACTATCCGTTAGATCTATCCGTTGTGGAATTAAATGCGTCTGAATTTTCTGTACTGTGATGGAGACATTTCTGTACATCTTCTGAATTCTGCATTCTGGCCCACTGACAATGCAGACTGCTTTTTCACCTAACACCTGAAAAGGTGTTTTGTCCCTCTTATCCATGGTATTATCCTTAGCTTCTTCAATACGCTTCTTTGTTGCATACTAAAGATATTTCATATACTTTGGGACTGATGAGCACTGCAACGTCTAGAATCCATTCCTCATATATTGGAATCGGTCTTCACATAAATCATGAGGCTCGACGTTTTCTGACATAAGACAGAATGAAGCTCTACGATTCAGATCATGATACACTATGATTTAGATCATAGTGACTTGTTGCCTTGGTGCTTGATCTGATGCTGTCATATGAGAGCACTACGATTTCTCTTAAATCCTTGCACACTACGATCTTTACTTGCTTGTGTTGTTGACTCTACGTTCTCGAGAGCACACTACGATCGTGGAGTTGGCTCGGCAAACGCTGGAACCATTCTACGATTTCTGAAGAGTCCTTTCAAGGTAGGCACACACTACGATCCATTAAGCTCTACGTTTCT
This sequence comes from Panax notoginseng, assembly GCA_016801055.1. NCBI lineage: Eukaryota > Viridiplantae > Streptophyta > Magnoliopsida > Apiales > Araliaceae > Panax > Panax notoginseng. The sequence continues at coordinate 21,300,187 of CM029018.1, forward strand.
GCCTTGACTTCTGCAATGTTGATCAGATGGATGCACTACGATTTTTTCAAGACTAATCTATTACATCTCAAGATCAACCTAACAGTTTTGATCTTTCTATCTATACATTCTTTAAACAGAATGATACACGTTGAAAGCTTAGATCAACCTAACAATTTTGATACATCACTAAGTCCTTGTACATATATTCATTTAAGGACCTTACAAATAATCATGAGCATATACAATAAAACATCAAATCAGAATATGCATTCTCCCAACAATTTTCTCCTCATTTATTCATATGTCTCACATTCATTGTAAAAATATCATCATTATTATATTATTATAATATAATAATATATTTAAATGAATTATTTTATCAGAAAAGATAAAATATCAATTTCCAACAATTGTCACATTAAAAATTTTCTCCATCTATATCCACATAAAATAAATATTTTTCTTATCATATAAATCAATAATTAATTATTCACTAATAATATTACAGAATCACAATACTGACAACCAGGCCGTTCCTAGGAAAGAGGGGGCTTTTCAATAAGGATTTCTCCTTACTGGCGCGCAATTAGGTGACCAAACCTCTCCTTAGACAGAACTTTCTAGACATTGTCAATAATGTTATCTAATAATATTATTCAAATAATATGAATTATTAATCTGATAATGAAAATATACTGAGCAGTGACAATTATTGAAACAACAATAATATAAAATATCAACGTAACAATTATTGAATCAATAAAATAAAATATTGAACAGTAATTATTGTAACAATTATTGAGTAGTGACTTCTTACGTAAGAATTAATAATTGGTGCAATACCGTGTGCTACTGTGCAACAACGTGTATTACTGTGTTTTAACCACCGGGTATTCCAATAGTATTAACGGTAACAACTACGCCGTTATTTATAAAACTTATACTTATCGTTTTCTTCATCCAATCGCTTTTTGTTATGGGGCCCACACAAGGTTGCGCCGTCATACGAATATTCCCCGACAGTAAGAATATTCCACGACCAAACGAATATTTCCCGACAACAATGAATATTTTATAACCACTTGCTTATTTGAAATATTTGCGCACTTTACCCATAACTAACTACATTAATCAAATCAATCCTTACTATTTTAAAATAATAAATAGAGAAAATTTAATTTTATTAATAATAAGTTGGGGTCTTACAGCTGCGCCGTTTCTGCGTTTGACACCTGGGCAGACAAACTACACAGACTGTTTTTCAGCTCTGTTCAAACCCAAACTCACAAATTTCACTATTTAAACAACAAATTAAATACACCCAAATCATATAGACTTCATATAAACGTTATCCAACACATATATATTGATTTAAAACATCAAAACAACAACAACAATCGAATTGAATCCTTTAAATTTCATATTTTTAGACATCCTTAGCAAAAGTAATCACTAAAAATTCGTTATTACACAAAAACTGTGACGCCCCCAAAATAGGTATACATCACCTATTCTGAGTCGCCAGATACATGGTACAGAATTCAAATACAACTTAATAATATAACTGTGACGCCCCCAAAATAGGTATACAACATCCATTCTGAGTCGCCAAATACATGGTACAGAAAGCAAACTACAACTTCAATAATATAATTGTCGTACAAAATACGACAACACATACTGTGAGTTTAAATACAAATATTGTCTTCTAGACAATATCCACACTCAAATAAGTCCTCAATACAATTATTCAAACACTATTTTACAAAAATAGTGAGGACTGCTAAAACATCTTTCTAGAACCATCACTCCATACCCCGACTAGATCCTGCAATGTTCTCACCTCCTGAGAAGAAAAATAGAATAAAAAGGAAAAGGGTGAGCTCAACTAGCCTAGTAAAGAATATTATGACTAAGATAATATACAACAAATTATCATTAGTATTCAACAGGGAAAAATCTGATAGAATATAATCGACAACAAGTTTTAGATCAATAACTGCAGCGGAAACAGCAAACCATTAGAAGAGTCAAGTAGAGAATGAATTCTACTATCTTCTAAGATTTAAAAGTCCATCATCAATATTTTATCACTGTAACATCAATTAATAATTATCTTTATCCAAATATTCATCTTTGCACTACAGGCCAAATATATTCATTTGTATCACATGTCAGTCATGTTCATCTCAACACCTGTTCATCTTTGCACTACAGGCCAAAGATATTCATCAACTAATCATACATCTTTGCACTACAGGCCAAAGATATTCAGTAATATCATCATTTAGAACTAAGGATGATGAAAAATATCTTAAAGAGAACGAATCCAGTGAGACAGAAGGACAAATAGTAGGGATTCGTATAACAGTTTATCCAAGATCAATAATACTTCATAATAATTAATTGTGAAGCCGAATTCAAAAATAAAGATCAAAACATAGATACAATCAAAGATAGTAACCATAATAGACATCTTGGATAAAAAGAAAAAAATTTATTTTTCGGTGAATAGTGCCGTATTCGTGAATAGTGTCGTATACGTGAATAGTAACGTATACGTGAATAGTAACCCCGACACAAAAAGTTTCAAATTTGATAAAAAATTCATATCAATATTTTAGCATAATGATATTGAAGAAAATAATATCATTAAGAAGAAAATAATATCCTTTACCTCAAAATATCAGTACTTCTGGTCGGAATACCGGTATAAGGCTGAAAGAAACTTGCTCTGATGAATAGAAACTCTCAAAGTATCTAAATACTCACAAAATACACTCAATAATCTAGAGAGAGAAAGAGAGAAAACTTGTTTCTGGTGTGATTTTCAATTCTAACTTAGCCCTCTATTTATAGGAAAATGTTAGCACGCCGAAGCAGACTTAACCTGCAACATGATGGCTTTACCTGCTACTGTTCCCACCCACCACATTTGAATAAAAATCTCAGCACATTTCTTCACCAACCAAGAGTGGGGCCCACCAATTCTAAAATTTTTTACCAAAATAATAAACTCCGAAAATTCAATAATTTCTGGACCAGTCATCTCGTAAAATTCATAATAAATCATACGTTCATTTTTAACGGTTCAAAATTTGTGGACATATACTCAACTTATATATATATATAACATATTCAAAAATTAGCACGATCCAACGGTCGGATTAAAAATTATAACCCCCGTAAAATATCTCAAAAACCCTAATTTTTAATACCTCCATTTCGACAAAAATACTGATAAAAACCTCAATATTAACTCCTTCATTTTTAACCACAAAAATATATCCCTCATTTATATCCACATAAAATAAATATTTTCTTATCATATGAATCAATAATTAATTGTAAGACCCCAACCTTTATAAATAAAGATGAATTTTCTATAAATATCATTTTTTTTAATATTATGGAGTTAATTTGATATAATGTTATAGTTGTGGGTAATATTTATAAATTTTGTAAAGTACGCAAGTTGTTATATAATATTCGATTGGTCGGAGAATATTCGTTTTAACAGGGAATATTAGTACAACGGCACAATCATTGGTGGACACCATAACGGAATTATTGTCGGATTGAGAAAACGACAAAAATATTTTATTAAAAATAACGGCGGAAGTTTTACCATTGATACTATTGAACTACTCGGTAGTAAAAGTACAGTAATACGTGTGGTTGCATAGTAGCACACGGTATTGATTATTAATGTTTATGTGAGAAGTCACTCAGTTTGATTCAATTATTGTCAGTTAATAATATGAATTATTTAGCGATAATGACGTTTTGTTTTATTCTTATTATTAACGTAATAAAACAGAAACATCTTTTTATATAAAATAGAATACTTTATTAAAGTTATTCTATAAATAGAATATATTATATTTTATTTAAAAGATTTTTCTTTAAATATGGACCGTCAGATTAAAGTAATCAACTTGGACCGTTCATGGATTATTTACTATGCATTCGATTTTTCTATAAATAGCAGCTCATTCCTTCATTATTTTTTACGAATTCACTGAACTCTAGAGAGAGAAACTATAGAGAGAAACTATAGAGAGAGAGAAGAAGAGTATTCTGCTACTTAACTACTTCCTTATTTCAGCTCTTCTTTAAAACGGTAAGGGTGTTTTTCTTTTTTATTCATGAAGAGAACTGTTGTTATTTCATTTCTTATTATTCTGTTGGAATAACCTGTATACGCGGTCTACCCTATACTTGGTGACATTCTTCTGTTATTCTGTTTGAACATCCTGTCTGTGTGTTTTACACCGGACCTGGTTCCGACTTGTTATTATTCTGTTGGAACATCCTGTCTGTGTGTTTTACACCGGACCTGGTTCCATTATTTATTATTCTATCGGAATATCTTGTCTGTGCGTTTACGCCGGACCTGGTTCCATTATTTATTATTCTGTCGGAATATCCTATCTGTGTGTTTACGCCGGACCTGATTTCATTATTTATTATTCTGTTGGAATAACCTGTCTGTGCGGTCTATCGCATGTCAGGTGATTTCTTTTGTTATTCCATTCTTTATTATACTCAGTTGGTTAAGTTTTAACTTCTATACTCCATAAAATTAGTGAAATATCCTTGATAATTGCGGTTCATCCAGTATCTTTTCATGAAAATATTCTTCTAAGCATTCTTGAATTTTACTCCACAAAACAGTATCATGTTGACAATTTGGACGTTGTTAATTCTTGGATAAATTAATTCTTAAACTTGTTTTATTGAATTCTTATATCATTGTCATCATCCTCATGTTTATAAAATGTTGAAAGTCATCTGTGGTCTGTAGTGCATGGATGGACTTGGTATGATTATGACCAGGGATTATTCGGTATAATCATGACCGTAATGTTATAAATGATGTGGTAAAAGTTCTCATTGGCCCATAGTGCATTGATGGACAGTTGTTGGCATGATCATGACCATTAATGAATACACGAATATCGTTGGCCGTAGTGCAGTGGTGATTCGATGATGTGGATTATTTTATTAAGCTGAGTCTCAGCGATAACAGTGTTGAAAAACCTTTTAAATCATAGAAGATAGTAGATTTTATTTTCTACTTGACTCTTTTAATAGATTGCTTGTTCCGCTGCAGTTAAACTTGATGTTCGTTATATTTTATCAGTTTAACACTGTTGAAGGCTAATGATAATTTATTCTGCATTATCTTAGTCATAATATTTCTTACTAGGCTAGTTGAGCTCACCCTTTCTTTCACTGTTCTCTTCAGGAAATGAGAATATAGCTGGGACGAGTCGGGGAACGGAGTGATGGACCAGATGATAGTATTAGTAGTCCTCACTATTCTATTAAATAGTGTGATAATAATTGTAATGAGGACTCCTTTTGAGTTTGTATAGTCTCTAGTAGACAATAGTTGTATTCCAACTCACAGTTATGTTTTGTCGTATGGTACACGACAGTTATATTAGTAAGTTGTATTTGTATTCTGTATCATGTATCTGATGACCCAAGATGGGTGATGTATACCTATTGTTGGGGGCGTCACATTAATTATTCACAAATAATATTACAGAATCACATTTATGACAACCAGGTCGTTCCCAGGAAAGAAGGGGCTTTCTAATAAGAATTTCTCCTTACTGGCGCGCAATTAGATGACCAAACATCTCCTTAGACAGAACTTTTTAGACATTACCAATAATGTTATCTAATAATATTATTAAAATAATATGAATTATTGATCTGATAATGGGAAATACTGTGCAGTGACAATTATTAAAACAACAATAATATAAAATATCAACGCAGTAATTATTGAATTAATAAAATATTGAACAATAACTACTGTAACAATTATTGAGTAGTGCCTTCTTACGTAAGAATCAATAATTGGTGCAATACCGTGTGCTACTGTATTTTAACCACCGGGTATTCCAACAGTATTAACGGTAACAACTACGCCGTTGTTTATAAACAACTTATACTTGTCGTTTTCTTCATCCAATCGCTTTCCGTTATGGGGCCCACACAAGGCTGCGCCGTCGTACGAATATTCCCTGACAGCAAGAATATTCCACGACCAAACGAATATTCCCCGAATGAATATTTTATAACCACTTGCTTATTTTGCAAAATTTGCACATTTCACCCATAACCAAAGTATTATATTAAATTAACCCCTTATTATTCACAATAATATTTAGAGAAAATTTGATTTTATTCATTAATAAGTTGGGGTCTTACAACCTCCCCTCCTTATAAAATTTCGTCCTTGAAATTGACGTGCGTACCTGATATTTCAAAAAGGTGAGGATACCTCTCTTTCATTTCTGATTCTAATTCCCAGGTCATTTCTTCAATAGCATGGTTTCTCCACAAAACCTTAACTTGTGGTATAACCTTCGTGCGTAGGACATGCTCTTTCCTATCCAAGATCTTAATAGGTACCTCCTCGTACGTTAAATCTTCAACTATCTCGTCTGATTCTAACTCAATAATGTGGTTTGGGTCTTTAACATATTTACGAAGCATAGATATGTGAAAAACATTATGAACACGAGACATGCTTGGAGGTAATGCGAGTCTATATGCCACATTTCCTATTCGCTCAAGAATCTCAAATGGACCAACAAATCTTGGATTGAGCTTTCCTCTCTTTCCAAATCTTGTAACTCCCTTCCATGGTGCAACACGTAACAATACATGATCCCCAATATTAAATTCAACGTCCTTCCGATGAAGATCCGCATAACTCTTTTGTCGATCCTGTGCCGTTTGTATACGTTGTCGAATCGTTTGGATCTTCTCTGTAGTCATGCGTACCAACTCTGGTCCCAACAATGTTGCTTCACCCACCTCGTCCCAGCATACTGGAGAACGACATTTTCTTCCGTACAACGCCTAGAATGGAGCCACACCTATGCTCGCCTGATAACTGTTGTTGTAGGAGAATTCCACCAATGGTAGGTACTTATCCCAACTCCCTTTGAGATCTAGGACACAGAGTCTTAATAGATCTTCAAGAGTTTGAATAGTCCTCTCTGATTGTCCGTCTGTTTGAGGATGGTATGCCAAACTGAATCGTAAATCCGTGCCCATAGCTTTCTGCAAGCTAACCCAAAATCGTGAAGTAAATCTTGGGTCACGATCCGAAACTATGGATACTGGCATGCCATGCAATCTCACAATCTCGTTCACGTACATACTAGCAAGACGTTCAAGGGAATAAGTCTCACGTATAGGCAAGAAATGGGCAGACTTGGTTAATCTATCAACAATGACCCAAATCGCATCTATGCCTTGAGAAACCTTGGGAAGACCTGTAACGAAATCCATGGTAATGTGTTCCCACTTCCATTTCGGAATCTCAAGTGGTTGCAATTGACCCTTTGGCACTTAATGCTCCGCCTTTACACGTTGACAAGTTAAACACCTCGAGATAAACTCAGCGATTTCTCTTTTCATATTGCTCCACCAAAATATATGTCGAAGATCGTGATACATTTTGGTACCCCCAAGATAGATTGCAAACGGTGTGTTGTGTGCCTCCATCATTATCCTATGCTTCAAGTCAAAATCGTTAGGAACACAAAGTCTGGAGTTGACTCGAAGTATTCCTTCTTCATCAATTCTTGCTTCTGGAATAACACCTTCTTGCACTTTTTTCTTCATACGCATCAGCTCTATGTCCGTAGCTTGAGCAGCTTTAACTTTATCGATTAAAATCGGTTCTACTCGTATATTTGATATCATCATGTGGGTACTTGGAGCCTTCATCTCTATCTCTATCCTTTGCAAGTCATACAAAATGGGCCTTTGTGTTAACAACATTGCACTCGTACCAGCATATGATCTTCTACTCAATGCGTCAGCTACTACGTTTGCTTTTCCAGGATGTTATTGGATGGTATGATCGTAATCTTTCAACAGCTCGAGCCAACGTCGCTGCCGCATGTTGAGTTCCTTTTGGGTGAAGAAATATTTGAGGCTTTTATGATCTGTATAGATCTCCACTTTCTCCCCATACAGGTAGTGTCTCCAAATCTTCAACGCGAAAATGACTGCTGCCAACTCCAAATCATGAGTAGGATAATTCCTCTCATATTCTTTGAGTTGTCGCGAGGCATAGGCTATGACTTTCCCATGTTGCATGAGAACACATCCTAACCCTTTGCCTGAAGCATCGCTGTAGATAACAAATCCATCCGAACCAGATGGTATTGTCAGAACAGGTGCCGAAATGAGTCTCCTCTTGAGTTCTTGAAAACTCTTCTCACAATCCTCGCTCCAACCGAATTTTGTATCCTTCCGAGTCAGCTGAGTTAACGGAGTAGCGATTCTAGAAAATCCTTCCACGAATCTCCGATAATAACCAGCTAAGTCTAGAAAGCTACGTACTTCGGTCACCGACTTCGGTTGCTCCCAACTTTATATGGCTTCAATCTTCGCCGGGTCGACAGATACTCCATTTTTTGACACCACGTGCCCAAGGAATGCTACTTCCTCAAGTCAGAACTCACATTTCTTCAATTTGGCATATAGCTTATTTTCACGAAGCCTTTGCAGTACCAACTTCAAATGGCGCTCATGATCTTCACGACTTTTGGAATAGATGAGGATGTCATCAATAAAGACAACAACGAACTGATCTAAATATTCACGGTTCATCATATCCATGAAAGCAGCAAGAGCATTAGTCAATCCAAAAGACATGACTAAGAATTCATAATGCCCGTACCGAGTTCTGAAGGCAGTCTTTGGAATATCCTCAGTTTTAATCTTCAGCTGATGATATCCAGAACGAAGATCGATCTTTGAAAAGAATTGTGCTCCTTGTAACTGGTCGAACAGGTCATCAATGCGAGGTAGCGAATACCTATTCTTGATGGTGACATGGTTCAATTCTCGATAGTCAATACAAAGTCGCATACTCCCGTCTTTCTTCTTTACGAATAAAACAGGAGCACCCCAAAGAGACGTCCTAGGACGAATAAAACCTATGTCCAACAACTCCTGTAGTTAGACTTTTAACTCCTGAAGTTCAATAGGAGCCATTCGATATGGGGTTTTAGAAATGGGCTTTGTACCGGGTTCAAGGTCAATAAAGAATTCAACTTCACGTTATGGGGGTAGACCAGGAAGTTCTTCAGGAAATACATCGGGAAATTCTCTAACAATAGAAATATTATTCAAATCTGACTTGTCTTTGTTCAAATCCATAACATGGGCTAAGAAAGCTTGACATCCGTTTTTTAATAAACGAATAGCTTTGTGGCTTGATATGACAGTGACTAATTTTAGTGGTTTAGTAGTTTGAATTCGTATGACAGGTTGGTTAGGAATATGAAAACTAACAACCTTACGAAAACAATCAATTTTAGCATGATGAGTGGTTAACCAATCAATTCCTAAAATCACATCAAAAATAAGTATCTTTAAAGAGATAAGATCAACAGGTAATGTGATAGTGCCAACTTGGATCATGCAAAATTTATAAATTGTAGATGTAACGAAGGTTTCACCCAACGGAGTTTCAACATATAAGTCAAAGTCTAATTTCTCCGGACTCAAGTTTAAACGTTGAGCACAAGCAGGAGAGATAAAAGAATGGGTAGAACCGGTATCTAATAAGGTATAAACTTCACAAGAGTTTATGATTAGCTTACCCGTGATCACCTCGTTTGGGTTCCTCGCGTTTTGGCCAATCACGACAAACGCCCTTCCAGGAACCGCTGATTTCGACTTATCCGGGACAACTTTTGGAGTCACCATCCCTGCTGAACTTGGTTTTGCTACAGAATACTCTCGAGCTATATGACCCTCCTTTCCACAGTTAAAACATACCTTGGACTGTTGTGGGCAGTTTGGGCTAATATGTCCCTCTTTCCCACATTTGTAACATACGACCGGTGGTCGTTCTCCTCCCCTAGAAACAGTTGATGTTTGTGCTGATGTCTTCACGTTATCATTGTTGTACCTTCTCTTCTTGAAATCTCCTCCCGACTCGCTCCTTCTATTATCACGACCACGATTACCACCAGAGTGGTTACCGCTTTTGTCCGAATATTTTCCTCCCTGCTGGTTTTCATTGCTTCGATGACTGCCGCCACCGGTATGACCCTGGTTGTGGTCCCTCGGTTGCACATACTCATTATCTCGCTCTAATAATTGAGCCCTGTTTACAACATCTGAATATAAAGAAAATTTATGAGAGATAAGATACTGCCGAATCTCGGGTTTTAGACCTCTCAGAAACATCCTTGTCATTCGTTCCTCATTTTCGACCAAATGAGGTGCAAACCTGGATAACTCTGCAAACTTCGCCTCGTACTGGGACACCGTCATGTTGTTTTGTTCCAGTCTAATAAACTCAACCTCCTTCATATGACGAATACTTTCAGGAAAGTACTTGTCATTGAACAGTTTTTGAAATGTTTCCCAGGACATGTTGAGTGCGTCAGGTTGGGTACGCTTCACAGACTCCCACCAGTAGTCTGCCTCACCGCGGAACATAAATGTGGCGAATGGAACCTTCTGTTCCTCCGTGCATCCCAAGACATCAAATATCTTGGTAATTTGCTTGACCCACGTTTCCGCCATGATCGGATCCGGCTTTCCCTTAAATTCTGGTGGTCCCAATTCTTTAAACTGCTTAGCTGTGACAAACCGCGCGTTGTTATCATTTCCACCCGTATTCTGCACACGAGTCTCCCTCGTCTGATTTTGCATGAACTGCAAAAAGCTCCTAAACATTCCATCATTCATCGTTTGCTCGGTAACGTTGTTTACAGGAGGAATATTGCCTTCCTGTTGCACGTTCCCCTGGGTAGTGATCAAAGGTGTCTCCACGGTCTGATTTACTCCATTATTAACGTTCTCAGCTGCCATTCTTAAATACTGCCATAAAACAAGGGTTAATAGTCATGTCATATATTATCCCTATACTCTGACCGACCAAATAGACACCAAATAAACTTAGTCAGGTCATACTAGCGAAGGAATTCCCCGTCTCTCCCCTCCTAGTTCTTGTCTCACATCTCAGCCAGGGATCATATCTCTAAGCTCTGATACCAACTGTGACGCCCCCAAAATAGGTATACAACACCCATTCTGAGTCGCCAAATACATGGTACAGAAAGCAAACTACAACTTCAATAATACAAATGTCGTGCAAAATACGACAACACATACTGTGAGTTTAAATACAAATATTGTCTTCTAGACAATATCCACACTCAAATAAATCCTCATTACAATTATTCAAACACTATTTTACAGAAATAGCGAGGATTGCTAAAACATCTTTTTAGAACCATCACTCCATACCCCGACTAGATCCTGCCATGTTCTCACCTCCTGAGAAGAAAAATGGAACAAAAAGGAAAAGGGTGAGCTCAACTAGCCCAGTAAAGAATATTATGACTAAGATAATATACAACAAATTATCGTTAGTCTTCAACAGGGAAAAATCTGATAAAATATAATCGACAACAAGTTTTAGATCAACAACTGCAGCGGAAACAGCAAACCATTAGAAGAGTCAAGTAGAGAAAGAATTCTACTATCTTCTAAGATTTAAAAGTCCATCATCAATATTTTATCCCTGTAACATCAATTAATAATCATCTTTATCCAAATATTCATCTTTGCACTACAGGCCAAAGATATTCATTTGTATCACCTGTCAGTCATGTTCATCTCAACACCTGTTCATCTTTGCACTACAGGCCAAAGATATTCATCAAGTAATCATACATCTTTGCACTACAGGCCAAAGATATTCATTAATATCATCATTTAGGACTGAGGATGATGAAAAATATCTTAAAGAGAACGAATCCAATGAGACAGAAGGACAAATAGTAGGGATTCGTATAACAGTTTATCCAAGATCAATAATACTTCATAGTAATTAATTGTGAAGCTGAATTCAAAAATAAAGATCAAAACATAGATACAATCAAAGATAGTAACCATAATAGACATCTTGGACAAAAAGGGAAAATTTTATTTTTCGGTGAATAGTGTCGTATTCGTGAATAGTATCGTATACGTGAATAGTAACCCCGACACAAAAAGTTCCAAATTTGATAAAAAGTGTATATCAATATTTCAGCATAATGATATTGAAGAAAATAATATCATTAAGAAGAAAATAATATCCCTTACCTCAAAATATCAGTACTTCTGGTCGGAATACCGGTATAAGGCTGAAAGAAACTTGCTCTGATGAATAAAAACTCTCAAAGTATCTAAATACTCACAAAATACACTCAATAATCTAGAGAGAGAAAGAGAGAAAACTTGTTTCTGGTGTGATTTTCAATTCTAACTTAGCCCTCTATTTATAGAAAAATGTTAGCACGCCGAAGCAGACTTAACCTGCAACCTGATGGCTTTACCTGCTACTATTCCCACCCACCACATTTGAATAAAAATCTCAGCACATTTCTTCACCAACCAAGGGCCCACCAATTCTAGAATTTTCCACCAAAATGATAAACTCCGAAAATTCAACAATTTCTAAACCAGTCATCTCGTAAAATTCATAATAAATCATGCGTTCATTTTTAACGGTTCAAAATTTGTGGACATATACTCAACTTATATATGTGTAACATATCCAAAAATTACCACAATCCAACGGTCGGATTAATAATTATAACCCCCGTAAAATATCTCAAAAATTCTGATTTTTAATACCTCTATTCCGACAAAAATACTGATAAAAACCTCAACATTAACTCCTTCATTTTTAACTAAAAAAATATATCCCTCATTTATATCCACATAAAATAAATATTTCCTTATCATATGAATCAATAATTAATTATTCACAAATAATATTACAGAATCACATTTATGACAACCAGGCCGTTCCCAGGAAAGAGGGGGCTTTCCAATAAGAATTTTTCCTTACTGGTGCGCAATTAGATGACCAAACCTCTCCTTAGACAGAACTTTCTAGACATTACCAATAATGTTATCTAATAATATTATTCAAATAATATGAATTATTGATCTGATAAAGGAAAATACTGTGCAGTGACAATTATTGAAACAACAATAATATAAAATATCAACGCAACAATTATTGAATCAATAAAATATTGAACAATAACTACTGTAACAATTATTGAGTAGTGCCTTCTTACGTAAGAATCAATAATTGGTGCAATACCGCGTGCTACTGTATTTTAACCACCGGGTATTCCAACAGTATTAACGGTAACAACTACGCCGTTGTTTATAAACAACTTATACTTGTCGTTTTCTTCATCCAATCGCTTTTCGTTATGGGGCCCACACAAGGTTGCATTGTCGTACGAATATTCCCCGACAGGAAGAATATTCCACGACTAAACGAATATTCCCTGACAAAATGAATATTTTATAACCACTTACTTATTTTGTAAAATTTGCACATTTCACCAATAACCAAAGTATTATATCAAATTAACCCCTTATTATTCACAATAATATTTAGAGAAAATTTGATTTTATTCATTAATAAGTTGGGGTCTTACACAACTATCGTGTACAATAGGACAAAACATAAATTGTGAGTTTGAATACAAATATTGTCTTCTAGAGAGTATTCATACTTAAAAGGAGTCCTCATTACAATTATTATTACACTATAACATAGAATATTGAGGACTACTAATGCTATCATCTGGTCCATCACTTCGTTTCCCGACTCGTCCCAACTATATTCTCATTTCCTGAAGAGAACAGTGAAAGAAAGGGTGAGCTCAACTAACCTAGTAAGAAATATTATGACTAAGATAATGCAGAATAAATTATCATTAGTCTTCAACAATGTTAAACTGATAAAATACAATAGACATCAAGTTTAACTGCAACGGAACAAGCAATCCATTAAAAGAGTCAAGTAGAGAATAAAATATATTATCTTCTATGATTTAAAAGGTTTTTCATGACTTTTATCGCTGAGACTCAGCTTAATAAATAATCTACATCATCGAATCACCCCTGCACTACGGCTAAGGATATTCTTTAGTATCACGACCACAAATTATCCATGCACTACGGCTAAAGATAATCATATTTTCATCAACGGTCCTGATCATACCATAAAACAATTCATCTCTGCACTACGGCCAAAAAGAATCCATAGCCATTATCATACCAAAAACTGTCCATCAATGCACTACGGGCCAATGAGGACTTTTTCCACATCATTTGTAACATTACGGTCATGATTACACCGAATAATCTCTAGTCATAATCATACCAAGTCCATCTATGCACTACAGGCCACAAATGACTTTCAACAAAATATAAACATGATGACAATGATATAAGAGTTCAATAAAACAAGTTAAAGAATTAATTTATCTAGGAACTGATAACGTCCAAATTATCAACATGATACTGCTTTGTAGAGTAAAATTTAAAAATGCTCAGAAGATTATTTCCATGAAAAGATACTGGATGAAGCACAAATATCAAGGATATTCCACTAATTTCATGGAGTATAGAAGTCAAAGTTTTAACCAACTGAGTATAATAAAGAATGGAATAACAAAAGAAATCACAATGCATGCGATAGATCGCACAGGCAGGTTATTCTAACAGAATAATAAATAACGGAACCAGGTCCGGCGTAAAATACACAGACAGGATATTCCAACAGAATAATAAAAAATGGAACCAGGTCCGGCGTAAAACGCACAGACAGGATATTCTGACAGAATAGACAGGATATTCCGACAGAATAATAAATAATGGAACCAGGTCCGGCGTAAACGCACAGACAGGATATTCCGACAGAATAATAAAGAACATAATAATAGAAGAATTTTACCATGTATGCGGTATTTCGCATAAATAGGTTATTCCAACATAATAATAAAGAATGGAATAACAGAAGAATTTCACCAAGTATAGCGGAGTCCGCGTATATAGGTTATTCCAACAGAATAATAAAGAATGGAATAACATAAGTTCTCTTCATGAATACAAAAAAAATAATATTCCTTACGGGTACAACAAATAATATCCCTTACCTTTGAAAGAAGAGTATTCCAACTGGTAGGGCGATGATATACTCGAAGAAAACTTGCACTACGCTCAAAGCTTTCTTAAACTCTAAATAAATACGCTCAAGATTATAGAAGAAGAACTCTCTCTATAGTTTTTCTATCTAGAGTTTCAGTGAATTCGTAAGAAATAATGAAGGAATGAGCTTCTATTTATAGAAGAATGGACTGCATAGTAACTAACTCATGAACGGTCCAGATTGATTTACTTTAATCTGACGGTCCATATTTAAAGCAAAATCTTTTAAATAAAATATAATATATTCTATTTATAATCTAATAAAATGAATAACTTTATAAAAGATTTTACTATACAAACACTATGCAGGCACTATACAAACACTATACATAATAAAATATAATATATTCTAATTATTGTCTAATAAAACAGATAACTTTATAAAAGTATTTTGTTTTATATAAAAAGATTTTACTATTAGCCTAATAAAACGAATAACTTTATAAAAGTATTCTGTTTTATATAAAAAGCTTTTCTGTTTTATTACATTAATAATACCAATAAAATAAAACTGAGTGACTTATCACGTAAGCCTCAATAATCAATACCGTATGCTACTATGCAACCACACGTATTACTGTAATTTTACTACCGAGTAGTTCAACAGTATTAACGGTAAAACTTCCGCCGTTATTTTCATAAAATATTTTTGTCGTTTTCTCAATCCGACAATAATTCTATTGTGGGGTCCACCAATAATTGTGCCGTCGTACGAATATTCCCCGACAAAAATAATATTCCCCGACCAATCGAATATAATACAACAACTTGCATACTTTACAAAATTTATAAATACTACCCACAACTATAACATTATCTCAAATTCACACCATAATATTTAAAAAAATATTTTGAAAAAATTAAATCTTTATTCATAAAATATGGGGTTTCACAAAAACAATCAGTTTAAATTATTTTGTTTTCGTTTCTTCATGTATTTTCACAATCAGAAACCAATTTACACATTATTACATGAATTGAACACAAATTTTGGTTCTAAAATAAGTCATATCATATATATATAACTGTATTTCCCTGTAAACATGAATTCTTCACATATATCATGTTTTTTATGGATTAACATACTCTAAATCATATACAAAATATATAGAAACAGATTATGCAAACAAATTAACATATGCAAGCTATAAATTCGACAATTATCATAAAAATCAATTCACAGAAAAATAAAATAACTTCTTCAATGAAGAACATAAACAAATAATTAAAAATTGGATTACTACCTTCAAATTCTTGTCTAACCAACAAAGATGATTAGCTAGCTTCTTTGATTTCTCAAATTCCTTCCTTCAAACTCACAGACTTCTCACTTTCTCTCAAGCTTTCTCTTTTCTTTCTCTGGTTTTCTTCTTTTCTCTCTCTATACTATACGTAACTTATAAATATGATATATACATATAATATATATTATTACGTAATATAAAAACTGACAAAACATATAATACCCCTTCTTAATTTTTTGTCAGTTACTTTTTTTTTTTAAATTCAAAAGCCACTAAGACTTGTTTGGCAAATCAAAATTAAAAATAAAGATTAACAAGCCCTAAGTCTTGTTTGGTAAAACTACATTAAACCTCTTTTTAATTTATTTTAATAAATCACTTACTATATAGTTTAATAGTCACACTTTATTTAGTTAAATTCTAATATTTAAATTTAACTAAAGTTAACATCAACTTATTACATCATATAGCCACATAAACCAAATTGCTTCATAAATCAAATAATTATAAAATTATAATTTCAATATAAATTATAATTTTATCTAACAAATTAATAACTCTCTAATTAAATTATTAAATTAAAATATTACCATTATGTAATATGATGATAAATTTAACAATTCATTTAATTTAATCAACTCGTTAAATTAAAATTCCAAATCACAAAATTATCAAACATCAATTTAATTAATAAATTACACTAAATTAAATTAATTCACGACCACAATTCATGAATTATTTATTTAACTAATAAATATTTTAAATTACATCAAAAAAAATTATGGATTGTTACATCATTCCCCCTTACAAGGATTCTGTCCCCAGAATCACAACTCAAACAATTCATTCGTCACATTAGCTACTTGTATAGATAAATTACAAATTATAATATTATATATTTAAAATCTTATATTGTGATTCTGGTCATCTTTTCTTGGAGACAACTGAGAGAAGCCACTCAAAGCAAGAAAATAAATAAAGTTATTCTCATTTACAAGAAATTGATACCAAGGTATGATTAAATCAATAAGACAAATGAGTGTAATATTAATTAATTAATTAATTATCAAACTTATTTAACACTATTTTATCTTATAGTAATATTGTTAATTTATTATAGGTGGAAGGACATGAGAAAGCAAATGAATTAATAACATTTCATAACAAAGATCAAATTTAACTAATATTAACATGCTTCATATTCTAGGATTGGGGGGTTATATGACCCTCCCTGGCCCCCTAGTTCCGCCAGTGCTTATTGGTAAGCCTTTTACCAATAAGTTTATTATTGGTAAACAACTTATTGTTTAAACAACTTATTGATAAACAGTTTATTATCGGTAAACAACTTATTTCTAGATATCTTATTATTTAAACAACTTATTAATAAATAACTTATTGACAATAACTTATTAATAAATAACTTATCTTATTATTTAAATAACTTATTAATAAATAACTTATTGGCTTATTATTGGTAAACAACTTATTATTTAAATATCTTATTGGTAAACATCTTATTATTAGAAAATAACTTATTATTTAAACAACTTATTAGTAAACGACTTGTTATTAGTAAACGATATATTGGTAAAAAAGTTACCAATAAGCTTATTATTGGTAAACAACTTATTATTTAAATAACTTATTATTTAAACAACTTATTAGTAAACAACTTATTGATAAAACAGCTTATCGATAAACAACTTACCAATAAGCTGTTTACCAATACCAATAAGCTTATTATTGGTAAACAATTTATTATTTAAACGACTTATTGGTAAACAACTTATTAGTCCTAGTCATATTTAAATATTGGCTTTTTGTTTGTCAAAACTTATTTAAACTGCTTATTATTAAATAACTCATTGGTAAACAACTTATTGTTCATCATTTTTTGATGTATAAATAAGTTAAAATTATAGTTTAAAATATGATATTATTGGTAAGGGTATAATTGTCCAAATGATATTTTTTACCCAATCTTTTAATTAATCTTGGTAAAAATAAATATATCATGAGATTATTTGAAGTTATCCCATGAATAATCTCATAAAAAACAAACATGTGACTATGACTCTTTAATTATAGGATTAATAATCTTGTGATTATAATCTCATAGATTATAATTCCTGGAAACAAACATGACCTTAGAGATCAAACGACGACATATTAAATTTCAAATTTAATGTGAATTTATTTAATTTAAATTTATACAATTATTATAATTGTATAACATATAACAAAAACTATTAATTACAAACTTTATTTTATTTTAAATTTTTATGAGTTATATTAATTTTAAAATTTAATATATCGTCGTTTGATTTTAATAATTAAATTGTATATCTAATTTTAGAAGAATCATTAATATATATGATTTGTTAGGAGAGTAATTTTTTAAGGGGCTCTTAAATATTTATAGTTTGACTATTTCTATCCCACTATCTACGAAAAAAATAATAATAATAAATAAAATAAAAATTTATTGCTTGTTCGTTTTTCTTACACAATTATTGCCCGTTGGTTTGGTTGTATTTGGAGAGTTGGAGGCGTAGTGCAGTGAGTGTTTAGGCTCTTCTCTTAACTTGCATTTATGAATTAAGTAAATTATATATAAAATAAATAAATTTTGATTAAACAAAAAAAATCAATTTCATTTTAAAAAGTTAATTTGAAATATTTTTGAATTTAAATTTAATGTGATTCATTAAGTTTATAAAATAATTAATTTTATAATTAGTAATATTTTTTAAATAATTTATAATATTTATTATTGACTAAAATTAATTTGAAGTTTGAAAGTGTATGAAATAGAATTTTAAAATGTTAATAATATTATTATTTTTTTGGAATTGAGACTTTGAGAGTGTATTTATAAATAATTTTATAGCAAGACATGTATAAAATTGCAATGGTTGTTAATATATTTAAAATATTGTGTCATTTTATAGTATTATCAGTTGTTATGAAACTTTTATTTTAAAACGAATGGACGTAAGTTTTAACATTTTAAGTGTTATTATTAATAATAATTAGTGTAATAAGATTACATAATTGTAATAAAATGTAATTTGTGTATTGTTACTATCTCTGTTTTAAATTCTATTTTCTTCCAAAATAATTTATAAATTCTTAAATTATATACTTATGAATATTTGATTTAAGTTTTACAATTAATAAATATTATAATTAATAATAAATTTTAATTAGTACAGTATAAAATAATTATATTTGTTTATTTCAAAATTAAATAAATATCTGAAATTAATAAATTATTTATACAAAATAAAAATGAAATTTGGAACAGATCGGCCGGCAATCACCATCACGTTTTGTGGGCCACCCCTCCATGTGCCCCATCTCATCTGTACCTCTCCCCACGTTCAAGTGTTCAACCGCTTCATCTTGCTATTCTCTTCCCCAAATTCCATGTATGTACCCCTACCTGTTCCAATTTTTTCAATAATTTCTATTTAGCTATAAATTCCTAATTCCAATTACCGTTTAGGGTTTTCATTTCCTTCGATCCCATCTTCTCCAATTAAGTCATGGCGCAAAAGGTACGCTGCTGCTGCTGTTCCTCAATTATTATTTCTATTTGAATTTTGTAATTTATTAATCACAGATTCCCCTACTTGGAATTCGTTTCTGTCGCTTTCCAATTTGTGATTTATCTTTAAAAACAACGAGTTGGGTATTAAATCGTATTGAATTCCAGGTGGAATTCAATTGCCTAAACTAAGTAATTGATGTTTTCGAGATTTTTTGCTAGATTTGGTTCCCATGAGCTGGAATGATGGTTAATTGTTCTCGATCTTGATCTGAATTTCCCATAAATCTTTTGTCTTTCGATTCAAAACCCTAAAATTGATTATCTGGTTATGGATTTGGAAAGTGAGTTTTCTGCACTTGAATCTGTGGAAGATAATGAAGTGAGTGCACCTGAGAATTTGGAGAATGTCCTTGAAAAACCCGTGACTGAGAGGAACGGGGCTTGTAGTGGTGTTGACCAGGTGGATGAGAAATTATTGGCTGACGATAAATCCGAGGGGGTTAACGGTACTGAATCTGTGAATTCACCTCCGCCAAAGGTGCAATCATCGCCAGGGGTTTCAAATTCGATAGGATCGACCCCCCAGGCTATGAAAGGTTATGGTTTAAAGAAATGGAGACGGATTCGGAGGGAAGCTAATAAGGAAGGGGGTAGTAATGTCGATAGTAACAAAATAGGGAAAAGGGTTTTACCTAATTCAAACCAGAATTCGAGGAATCCAATGCCTCATTATGCTGAGATGAAGCAAAAGAGTGAGGGTTCTGTTTCATCTACCAATGCGGTGGTGAAAAGTCCGGGTATCGCTGACGATGGTTTTTATTCTGGGTTGGTACCTGGACCTATATTTGCTGCCGGGAGGGAGGATTCAGAGAACAGTGAAGACCGGAGTAGCAAGTCTTCAACTGAAGCAAGTGCTCCAAGATCGAGGTATGATATACCAGTGGGGGGATATGCGGGAGAAAATAACCGGATGAGGAGTTTAAATGGGAACAATTCGGGTAATTTGGCTGTCCAGTGGGGTCAGCAGGGAAAAAATCGGACTGAAACCAGTAAAAAGCCTAGAGGAGAACAGGTCAAAATCGAGAAGGAAAACTCTCATTCCAGCATGGAGTCTGACTCTCGAAGCTCCAACTTTGTCTTTATGCAGGGTGCCAACTCTATGACCAGTAATGGGAGACAAAGTAGGTCCGCAAATTATGATGGAGAAAATAGTGATGAAGCTCAGGGCGGTGAACTTGGCGAGAAACTTCAGACTGGATTCAGAAAAATTTTGGCGGAATTTGAAGATGTATCGCAAGATTATTTAGCTGCTGAATTGACTGGGGAAAGTAAGGGAGAAAATAGTGAGAATCATGGATCGTCAGCAGATCGTGATCCTCTGGTTGAGTCTATCACTACACTACAGTCTGCACAGGAAGCACTTGAAAAAGGTGTCTCTGTCCCTCCATCGCAGCTTTTAATAATGATTCTTAACGAGTATACATATTTTTACATTTTGTATCTTTGCATTTAGAGTGTATTTGTTTAGTTACTTACATTCTTCTTGTAAGGAACCATACATTGAACTTTGCAAATGTACAAATTTTGCAATCTCTTCAGAGAATACATTAGAATTAGTTGCATAAAACAGATATTTTTTGCCAAACTTTATATTGAAATTATTTTAGTTCACATGAAGGAAACTTTATTGGTTAACTTTATTTGTCAGTAGATGAAATAAGATATGTTGAAGAAAAAGAAAATGTTACGTGATTGCCAAATTCAATACGTAAAGTAACAGTCCCCCCCCCCCACTCCCAAAATAAAATAATAATATTGGATTCTTTGCTAAAAAACTGATTTACATATGCATACTTTGCTTATAAGTTTTTCCACTTCAAAGTCCATCAGTAATTATTAGGATTGGTGAAGATAATTTGGAAAGATTCAGTGGTAAAGAGATGCTTATATGATACTGGGAAAGCACCACTGAGGCCATCCTTAGGATATGTTATCTCTAGTGTTTACAAATTAATTTATAGACATGTGAATGGGCGGAATAGGAAGTGCAATATGTCAAGTCATAGTTAATGTGCACCGCACACCACGACTTCATTAACTTTCTCCCTTTCTCTTTATTTCGGGTTGACCAGGTTACCAAAAAGAAAATGAAAGAGTTGTGTGGTTGTTGGTGGCGCTCCAAGAGATAACCTGTATATCAAATCTTAATTTTTTTGTATAACTATTTCAAATTTTTAACAAATTTCAAAATTGGTAGTTTGTTAAATTCATAACAATCCAGATCCTTCTAGTTGGTTGGTTAACAAATATGGTCAAACAAGACAAAACTACACGAACTTGCTTGTCCCTTGGAATGAGCCTTTGGTGGCTGGTGTCATTCTTGCCTGAGAGCATAGGTGGCTTCTTGACTCACCAGGCAGTTACTGTTTTTTTCATATCTATATTCTTTGATTCGCCATGCTGGGTCAAACAAAGCTCCTATATCTGTCTCTGTAAAAAGGTTCATTTGTTTCTAGCGCTGCAGAGTTGCAACAATGTCTGGTACTTATTCTTACTTCTTGTCGTGGATTTAGGCAACAATTATTGACTTGACAAGAGAAACTGAATCATCCTCAATTTACATTATTTCGTGATTTTTGAACTTGCAAAAATTATCTACTTTCTTGCAATCCATGTCCTTGGTATTGTCCATGTAGCTTACAATAGTGACTCTTGCAGTTTGGAATAAATATCCTTCATTAAAAGTCTCTGCTAGTGCACTTGAGATCATTTTGGTCCTGAATTGAATTATTTATATCCTGGAGGGGTATCATATGTTTTCAAGACTTCTCAGTTTTACACCTCCGTGACACCTTTTGATGACCTCTAGGTTCTTAAGTTTATTTGAACTTACATTACCTTGCATTTGCGAAAACCTTTATGTACATGTTTATAATTGTTATTGCAGTTACTAGTATGTTTGTCACATTAATTAATAAGTTTTCATGGTTTATGTCTTATGAGCAAGAAGGTTGTTGAATCTTGTAAGTTCCATTTTTACCAATTGTAAGTCTTGTTCTTTCATTCGACCTCACAGTTTGGATGAGAGGCCTATCTGATGCATATTTTTACTTTCTGAGAGTTTGAAGGTTTGGAGAGATGTTGGTTTCAAAAGTAAATGTTGAGGCCATGCATAGTAGGGTGGATATAGTTTAGGTTAAAATATACCTGGATCTAGTGGGTCTTAGTTTTATTCAGAGGCTGGGACAAATGCTTCTTCTATTCAGCATGTTAACTTGTGTGCTACTTGGCCTCCTTCCTTGACAATAACTGGAAGCCTATCTACTTCCAAAAGGAAAAAAAAACTTGAAAGCTTATCGGGTGCCCCTTGCATGAAGCTGAAAGCAGGAGCTATTTAAGATAGTATATGGAGATCGAGTTAAGATTGCTGCAGTCCTCCAAACTTTCTTTGCTGCTTCTTAGGAGGATAAATAATAGTCTTTTTCTCTCATAGCAAGGCGTTTCCCTTGAAAAGAGAGAAGATAAAGAATGACTTTATAGGAAGAAATTCTTCTTAGACCTTTGAGACGCACACTCTTTATCTGTGTATCCTTCAACTGCATTCCATCACTGAGCTGCTTTAGAAAACCTTGTTGAATAATTTGATTTTGAAGCTACAAGATGTGGACCACACAATTGTCAGAGATTCATTGCATGGCAAAAAGTCAGTTTGGGGCCTGTGCTCCATTGCCTTAAAACCATCTAAATGACATTTTGATGGACCATATTTAGGTACAATTTTTTAAAAATAGAGTTGGTTAGGCATAGCGCTAATCCCAATAATAGTGTTTCATTTATGTAATGTTGGTGCTGAGTTGATATATGATCTAATAATAATTTATGACCAACTTATTGATGTAATATCCTATGTTTGTTTTGTGTGCATGCTTTTGTGTTTTCTCTCCCCCTCCATCTCCCTCTATAATATCCTTAAATGTAGTTTTTGTGGTTGTTTTTTTGGATGTGTTTTGGGCAGCGGGGCTAATGAATCTGTTTTTACGTTGCAGAACTTCAGAAATTAAGGGAAATTGGGAAAGTTGATATTTTCCTCTTCAAGGATTTGGTTCAGGATAGCAGTTTACCTTCAGAGTTCACTTCTGTTGATTCCAGAGTTCATGATCCAAGCTCATCTGAACCATTGCAATATGGTGAGAGTCAACAAGGTTTTTCTAATTTATTGGAGAGTGAGATAGTTCGCTTGAAGCAGAATGTAATTCATTTAGAAAGCAAGCTTGAGGAGGCAAGCTCTATGCTTGAGGCGAAGGAAGCCAAAATTACTGAACTTGAAACTACTTTAAATAGTAATACATCACGACAAGAAGAAACCAGTGGAACTATAGAGTTACAGCAGGGAAAATATCAAGAGATGGAGACAGAGGTCGAGGGCCTCTTTAAGCAAAAAATTGAAGCTGAGGTTGAGTACTTGGCAATATCCAGAACAATCCTAAATTTGAGAGTAGCTGCAGTGGATCAAATCACATTTTTGGAAGAACAAAAAACTCTAGCTTCAGAGCAAGCCCAGATGCTTAACAAGCTCGAGGACGCAGGAAACAAGGCCAGCAAACTAAAGAGACGAGCAGAGAAGTTGGAAAGTTATTGTGGAGAAATAGTAGAGGCCGATGAAATTTTGAAGCTGCAGAAGAGGGTATGCCAATTTACTTCATGTTTCTTTATACAGTTGGTATTATTGTTTATAGTCCTTGGTCTGTTTGTATTGCAGTTGGCGCCCCATTACAATGGGGTTGTACCCACCTAATTTTGAGAATAGCATTGTCTGTTTTTGTTGTTGTTCTTTTGTAGAAGTTGTCAGATAGATGGGACAAGTGTTTTATATGATGTTTTGTTTAATCTATTTCTATTTGGTTATAAGTGAGTTTCTGCAAATCAATATTTGTCAGTGAGTAGTGAATTTCTGGTTTAATAAGATATTGTTGTGTAGATGGATTTGTATGCATTAATAGTATTTCCTCAAAGAAAGAAGTTAAAGGAACAAATGAATGTTTTTATTAAGAGACCTTTTCCTGAAAGGCATCCATCCTCCCCTTGGCCTTTAACAGGGAGCTAGCTGTGTGATAAAGTTGATGTATGTGATTATAATTGAAGATAGGATTTAGAGGTCACAATGTTGGGGGGTTTTGCAGACCTATTTCAGAAGTAGAGAATTTGTAGTAAGAAGAAGGAGAAGAGGGATTATCATGTTTCTACTTTCAACTTGCCTGTGTGCGCTTTGATGAATCATTAAGTAATACTTTCTCTTTTGAGGTCCACGGTATGTATGTGTGTATATGCGAGTATTATGCGACTTTTTTTATGTGATAATAGCATTGTTGAAAATATAACGTAGTCAAGTAAACAAGAGTTACAGGTCATTCCCCAGCTGGATCTATTACAATCATTTCTTTCCTCGAGATCACCACTTTCTTAATCAACAAAAAAGGAAGAGATTTATATATATATATATATATATATATATATATATATATATATATATATATATATATATATATAGCAAGAATCAAGAGCATTCTTCTTAAATAACATTCCTCCTTATATAGAACTCTTTTATTAAAACTACGTCATTTTAGAGTGACTTAAAAGAGAGTGGTCCCACTTGTTTTCCTTTTATTTACAAAAATGTCACCCGCGGTCACTCCAAAACGACGTAGTTTTAATAAAAGAGTGTTATTTAAGGAGAAATGCTATTTAAGAGGAATGTTCTTGATCTTTGCTATATATATATATATATATATATATATATATATATATATATATATATATATATATATATATATATATTGAGGGTCAATGTGTAGTCTTGAGGTTGTGGTGTAAAAATTCTTGTTCATCTTGGGGATGGTATCCAAGGCCTACCCCAATACTAGAGAGTCGTCAATAGGAAAATCCATTATAATAGTATATTTGGTTACAATATATATTGTAATGAGAATAAAAATGAGAATATGAATGGAATACAATGAATATTCTTATTTTTTTCATTCTTATTTATATGTTTGATACACA
The DNA here is from genome assembly GCA_016801055.1 of Panax notoginseng. NCBI lineage: Eukaryota > Viridiplantae > Streptophyta > Magnoliopsida > Apiales > Araliaceae > Panax > Panax notoginseng. Next base: position 21,326,098 of record CM029018.1, read on the forward strand.
ATTTTGATCAATCGATAATTTTTTTTTTAAATTTGTCATTTGGAATGGTCAATCTTTACTCATCTTGATAGAATAAATATTCTTTTAAACATATAATTAGACATTTCATTGAAATGCTTATTCTTTTCTTTCTGTCATTCCATTCTATTCCTTCCCCTAAACCAAATCAAACCAAACAGGGCATTAGTAGTTTTGAGTGACCAAAATTTAAGATGTTTGAATTTTTTTGTGAAATAAACAAACTACACCAAAGTATACATTAATTAGTTTGAGTGGAGATCAAGTATACATATTGAAATCAAATTAATTCAAGTAATTGAAGGCAATAGAATGAAGGGTGAAAGAGAGATTTCATCTTTTAATAGACAAGACAAGAACACTTCAAAAGGCATTAAAGATATGACCACAGGAAGTTCGTGGAACATAACTTTTTTTTTTGTCTGGGGGATCTTACTTTTGGGCCCTTAGGATATATATTTAAGCATAATTTTCCTTAATAGTCCTCATGATAAGGGAAATATGCACGAGAGACTTTTTCTTCTCACGCATTAGCTAGCTTTTTATACTTTGTTTCTTGAGTTTTAAAATTGAAGGGAATAAAATGGACAGAGAACTTTATTTTTTTCGTTAAATTCATTTGTTAATGAGTATTTTAATGAAGTAAAAAATAAATAAATAAGGACAAAATATGATCACTTTTCTTGACAAAGCTTATCATTACAAGTTTATTACTCCCTCCTCCCATAATATATGACGTTTTAGATGATTTTATTTTTCTCAAATTATTTGACGTTTTATATAATCTAGGATAATTAATCACAATCTTTCCAAAATTATCCCTCATTGGAAAATATTACAGAGGAGAGAAAGTATGAGATAAATATATGATAAATAGGAGTATTATAGACAACTAGTACTATATTTAATGTCATACAATTATTTCTTTAATTATTGTGCGCGACTCTAAAACTTTATTTACTGCGAGTTGGAAGAAGTATATGTCATGAATATTAAATTACGTAAATATGAAACATAAGTACTTTTTAGTTATTTTTTTTTCACTTTTGGATTTTAACTAAATAATATGCCTGAGAACCCACCGATCCATCCCCTGAGAATTCCAAATCAGGGAAAAGTGTGAACATTAATTACCCTCTTGAAAATAGGAGTAAGCTGTTGAAGAATTGGAAAGAGTTATAGCTGAATTTAGCACCCGTGGGAGGCATGGTATTCAACAATGTATTTGACATTGCCAATTCTATGTAAATGAATTTCGAGAAAAAAATTACTCTTTATATTTTGAGAGTGATTAGTATGAAGTTAAATTTAGTGAATTGATCAATATATTTTAGGCAGAAATTTAAGAGAAACTCACTCCATCCCTCTTGTAGTATGTGTCGTTTTAGATAATTTTATTTTTTTTTCTAATTATTTGTCGTTTTATATAATTTAGAAGAATTAACTGCAATCTTTCCAAAATTACTCCCCATGAGAAAATGTTACAGATGAGAGAGAGTATGAGATAAATATGATAATTATAGGAATTTAAGGGTATTATAGACAATTGATATTATATTTAATGTTATACAATCATTTCCTTAATTCTTGTGCACAACTCTAAAACGACGTATATTAAGGGGCGGATAGAATATTTTTTTAATCTTCTAAACTACTTTTGCCGAAATCTGACTTTTTACTGACGAATAGACTCGAATGTGTCATCTTATACAGTAAAGGGAGATGCATGTATCACTAATCTATCACAAATAAGATTTTTTTTTTAGGGTTAGGGTGGGGGGTGGGGGTGGGGGTGGGGGGTGGGGAGGGGGGGGAGGGAGTATCACCCATGACCCATGTAAATGATACACATGATTCAAATCTTTTAATTTGAAGTGTGGTGATTAAAGTAAGAATTGTGCCACTAACTTGAAGTAACTACTATTATATATAAGTCATCAAATAAAGAATATTACTAGTGTATTATGTCATTAGTTTGAAACTTAAATGGCATATAAATGCATGGGGATTGCTACCTAGAACTATAATTACAGATCATGCTTAAAATAAAATTTATAAAAAAAAGTAAAAGCAGGAATAACGTTGGCATTGTGAGAACACTAGCAAAGGTTGTAAGGTATGTGAAGACAAAATGTAGAGATGCTTTCATATATTACTGTCACGAGAATATGTCACTAAAACAGTTGAGCTTTTTCTTTTTCTCCCCTCACCCCTAACCCTAAAACTATAGGATATTATATATATATATATATATATATATATATATATATATATATAAAAAGTCGTGTAATACATAGTTGTGCTATAACGACGATTTTTTAAGTTATGACGACGATTTAACTGTCGCCATAGACCAGAATATATATGACGATGTTAAACCATCGCAATAATTCAAAAACTGTTATCATATGTGACTGTATACTACACGACTATATATATATATATATATATATATATATATATATATATATATATATATATATATATATATATATATAATGCAAGGTAACTGAACAAAACTGTCTAGTTACATAGTACTCTATTATGTAATATGCATATGTATGTGTTTTGTTATGCAATGTACTTTGACCTCAGTAATAAAATCCACATTGAAAACTTGAAGGAACCCTATTTAGGTTTCTTGCTGCTTGTGACATTCTTTCTTTTGACTTGGTCAAATGTCAAGAGGAGAGTGAAAGGCTGCATGCGTTTGAATTCCATTTCTTTCAATTAATTAAAAAATACTACTAACATATACCGAGGTGAGAAATGTTTATAATCCTTGTTCTAGTACATTCCATTATATGAAAATTGATATTTTTATATATATTTTTAATATTTTTATATAATTTTTTTTATATAAGAGAGAATCATATAAAAATATCAAAAATTTATGCGCTCCCCATAAATAAGACAGTTCTTGAGCACATATAAGTTCATACCATACATCAGTAAAAATTATAAATTATATATATATATATATATATATATATATATATATATATATATATATATTTTAAGGGTGTGACATATTTTAAGATTCCGGGTTTAGATAAAAATGAGTATCGGAAGTTTTTAGTTATACATCCTTGTCTGGATTCTATAACTATTTCAATTGACCCCACATGTACTTCTTTTTGTAGTCCTTCTGTGGCAACGAGCTAGTAAGAGGAGGATTGATTATGTCCCTTTTTAAATGACTTTTGCCTTGTGGAAGTAGTAGTAGTATTATAGTATATATTAGCATGAGTATTTTAAAATCTCTAGCAAAAGCAAAAAGGGTGACAATATATATATAGTAATAGTACTAGACTAGAAAGAAAGTGAAGGGGGTGAATCTTGTCCAGTAGTAGGCTGTTTATTGACTTTTTCCCCATTCTTCTTTTCCTTATAATCCAGATGGCAACTTCAAATCAAGATATGTACTACCCCACTTGGTAATATTCTTTTTATGTCTCATATCTTCATTAATTAATTAATTAATTAATTAATATAAGAAACAAAAATATTATTATTAACTGTGATAGAACAAAACTATGCAAGACTGCAGTTGAACACCCACCCCATCTAACCACCAAATATGCACATTCCATCTTAAATGTATGCCACACACATAGCAAGCTAAAGAAACAATCAAAGCCAACTATATAGACATAATATATAATAAACAGATTTGAATAAAGAAAACGAAACAAGAATCCCAATGGAAAAAAGAAGTTGAATTAAAAAATGTTATCAATTAAACCATTAGTATATTCAAAGGCAGCTTCTTTACAATATCATCAACCTACCAAAGGGAGAAAGAAATAATCAAACAAAAAGACCATCAAGTTGCTCATGAAATACTGTTCTTCCTTTTCTCCCCTATGAAATTAAATGTGTTTGTTTCCGAACAAAACTAAACTGGTCAAAATAAGCCAAAATTTGAGGGATTACTAATCTATATTTATAACCTCTACTCTATAGCTAGATAAAATAGTAGAAGCTGCAATATTTAACCAACTATTATATACTACTACTAGTACTAATTAACTAGCAATAACCATAAGAATAACCAGTTTCTGCTGCTGCTGCTGCATTTTCAACATCATAATCCTCCATGGGAGGCAGCTCATTGAGATCAAATTCCATCATCTGGCGGCTGCTACCGGCATTCTGACTGGCTTCTTCCCCTGAGGATGTGAATTGTCTTGATGGGGCATGGCCTTGATCTGCTAATGGTGCTGCTAATTCAGGAACTGGACCAGCCCAGTGGCACCTCTTGTGACCCCCAAGGGCCTGGCCTGATGGGAATGTCTTGTTGCAAATACTGCATTGGTGCACAGTGCTATCACTACTAATTTCCTTGTTGGTTAATTCTTCATGATCAGTGTTAGCTTGCTGCTGCTGATGCTGATGATGATGGGGTTGTTCAAATTGCTCCTGATGATGATGATGAGGTACTACTGCAGCTGATGAAGCTTGATGCTGCTGATGATTTTGATCAATGATGGTAATCTTGAACTTGTTATGGCTAGACTTATGACCCCCAAGTGCCTGATGACTTGTGAAACACTTGTTACAAGTGCTGCATTTGTATTTCTCCGGTTCGTATTCGGGCTTTTCGTGTTCTTGCAATGAATCCAGATCCATCATCAGCTTCATTTTTTTCACCTTCTTCTTGTTCTTGTCAATTTTCCCATCAAAATGCTTCTTCTTCTGATTCATGGCCATTAATTCAGTGTTCCTGCTATCCGATTCCTGGCCGTCAGAACAGTACTCCTTATCCAACAATGGAGCATGATCCTTCCCTTTCCCTTTTTCTGTGGTCGTATTATCTCCTCCACCATTTTTCTCAATTCTGAGCTTTTTCATTACTGGATAATAATCATCATCATCATCTGGATACTCCTCCACCTCCTCCTCAATTAATCTTCTCTTTTTCTTCATCTTCCTCTTCTTTTTCGAATCCTGGTCAATCTCATTGTTATTAGTAACAGAATTGCTATTTGTTGCCTCAAAAGTAACAAATTGTTTAAGCAACATTAAATCATTAACAGCATTCCGCAACTTCTCCTCCTCCTCCTCCTCCGAACCCGAAAACTCCGACGAGCAGGCGGCGGCGGCGGAACCCCTGATTCCCTTCCGGCCCCGCCGCGCCTTCACTGACCAGGGCACCAAAGTATGCGCTAAATCCACCACCGGAGCTGCCTCATCGCCGCCGCCGTCACCGTCATTAAACTCGTCATCATCATGGGATAAAGTTGAATATGAAAAGGAGGTATTAATCTTTTCGAATTGCTTAGGCGGCTGAATTCCCCTCCATTCTCTCTCCGGATGGCACCTCATGTGCCCAAACAAAGATTTCATCGAACGGAAATTTTTCCCACAAAGAGAACAAATGGGTTTTCTAAAATCATCCCCATAATCATGTTTCTTCTTGTTCTTATCAAGATCAAAATCAATTGAATCCTCCTCAAACGATTTCCCATGTTTTTTGAACACCATGGTATTTTGATTTAGCTGATGATTATGTTGTTTCTTCTTAAGGGCTTGCGCGTGGATTCTCATGTGACCTCCCAAAGCTTTACCGGAGCTAAATTCCTTGAAACATTCTGAACAAACCCGAGGATTATTGTTGTTGTTGTTGGTCTGTTTCTTGTCGGTGTTATTAAGAACAGGGCTAATAATCTGACGATCATCACAATCATCTTCATCTTGATAAAAATCACGATCAATCTCATCTTCAAGATTTTTGGAATTGATCTTGAGCTTTATCTTGAGCTTCCCATCTGAACAAACCGGATTATGTTGTTGATTTTGAGACTGATCTTCTTGTTCATCCTCCATTGTTAAGTTGTTGTTGCTTGAAGAGGAGAGAGAAAGTTGGTTGGTTGAAAGTGATTGGGGATGAATAGCAGTTGAAGAAGAGCTGTTGGTGCTAGAGTGGTATAGCTGCTGCTGCTGAGAAATAAGAGACTAGGAAAGAAAGAATTAAGTGAATTAACCCTAGATTAGATAGAGAGGGTGAAAAAAGAGGAGATATAAGAGAGCCGTGAATGATGAATTTACTACTTCGGAATAATACTCATTAATTTATTTATTTATATGAAATAATAATAATTAGAAGAAAAAAAAGGTTAAGAGATTGATAAAATCATAAACAAGGCGGTTAGTTAGCTGGATAGAAAAAGAAACACACAAGATACATACTCCTCCTCCTAATAAGAATAGGAAATTGTACATACAAGAAACTAAGTGTATCTTTCCTTCCTTTACAAAAATCCAATTTTCATCAAGATTTTCACCATTTTAAAAAAATACCCACATCAAGATTTTTATTAGGAAAACCCACATCAAGATTTAAATTTTGATGCAAAAAAAAAAAAGAAAAAAAAAGTGAGTGAAGAAGACTTGAGAAAGAAGGAGAAGAACGGAAGTCAAGGGTAAGGAAGGGTAAGGGTCGTCCACTTTCTACATATGATTCCGGTTTTTAAGTATGAGATCTTCTCAATCTCTCTCTCTCTCCAACTTCCCAAAATTATAATCCAAGAATTAAATGACATCAAATACCAAAGGTTAGAATTATAATTTCACTAATTAATACCACCACCACTCACTCATTCATTGTCTCCATTAATAAGGAACAAAAGATTTCACTAGATTTTTTTTTCTTTTAAACTTTTTAGCAAAATAGTACTATTATTTTGAATATTTTACTCACTCGTATACAGTTAAGTCTCATTCACTTTATTTCTATGGTAGACGAAAATATAAAAAAAATATCAAAATCAAGCGTGAAACTATCAATTTTCAAATTTTTATGTTTATCTGGTTCGACTTCACTCGATAAAATTTATTTGGTCAAAAATTGAATTGAATCGATTGACTACAATTTGAGCCAATAAGTTAATGTTAAGTTAGCAATTAGAACAAATTTTTTTTGATACTAGGGTTTTTTTAAAATCAAAATTGAAGACTTTAGTTAAATTGGAGCACAACTTCATTTATTCTAAAATTTTATTAATTATGAATAATATATTTTCTTTACATTTATATCACCTTGAGCAATTTGACCACTGGGTTTTACCAATTATCTATCCATCGATCACCAGTTCGGGTCTAAAAACATTAATAGTAGTTAGTACGAGAGGAGTTTCATATTTTAAAATTATAAATATAAAGATATATTTTCTATTTCAAGTTTTTCTTAAAATAATAATCTTCTCGTCCATCTAAAATAGTCTAATTTGAGTTTATTAATTAATTCCTAAAATCTCAAAATTCAAACTATAGTCTAATAATAATTATATAATAGAAGACATTATGTCTTTATATATTACAATGAAAAAAAAATGTATTTATTTATAAAATTTAAATAAATCAAAAAATAATTAATAAAACTCTTTTTGAGGCTTTGCTGAGGTAAATAAGGAAGGAGAGAGAAGTTTAGTTTTGATAGGCCTGACAACTAAGGATTATCATCTAAAATCTCAACAATGTAATTAAGCATTAATTACAAAAAAGATTTTCTGTTTTTGGTGTAAAGAAAAAAAGATTTTCAGTTATATATATATATATATATATATATATATATATATATATATATATATATATATATAAGTTTTCATCAGAATAATTTACAAGGAAGCGTTGGAATCTCACAGACGTGAAAAGGTACCCCGCTTCACCACTTTATGCTTACGTGGCCTCTCCATGCATTCCATAATGCCACGTAGGACTCTCTCTCTATATACACACTGATACACATATATTACTACCGTAATTATCTCCAATAATTTTGCTAAGCCGATATTTAAGCCAGTTGTATTTTAAGCCATTTGTCATAATCAAACGAATCAGTTAGTGAATAGTATTTATTAATTAAAGTAGACAAGAATTACGGAACGAATAAAATTATAATTTGACCAATTAGTTTTGTTCACTAGCTGAGGGATCAATCTCCTTTGGCTTAATTCCTTTTTGTTTTTATCTTAATTATTATTTTTATATATTTTCCATCAAGGTAAAATATCATAAAAAAGAAATATTCTAATAAAAAAGATTACTTGCTGCCCAATCCACCATTACTCACTCTTATTTACATTTATTCATAATATACGTGAACCCTAATTAATTTGTTGTATAAATTTACAAATATATATATATATATATATATATATATATATATATATATATATATATATATAAAAGACTGAATTCATCCATTTGTTTGGGTTAATCCTAGTTTGTATCTATGCTTATCACTATATCATCTAAGAGTTTATCAGGAAGGTGACATTAATCACAATTATCCTTATTTATTTCCTACAAAATCCGGAATACTATAATCATATTCACACTAAATAAGAATAATTATCTCTACCAAACCAGAATTTAAGTTATATAATAATTTGAGAAAATAAAATTATTATTATTATTATATAAAAAAAATAAAAAGTCCAAATTCATTTTATTTTTAGCTCATTTACAATATATTAAAATCATAAAACAAATCTTCTTGTAAAAATAAAAGGTGTGGACAAGTATGAAACTGCCAATCAATCATTGAATTTCACCCACCCATTCAAAAGTTAGCCAATCTTTGGACTAATTAAGAACAACAAAAAGGATTACTCCACTTCTATACTTCACTACTTGTTTGGATGAGTTTATATTTTTAATAATAATTTTAATAATAAAAGATTAAATACAAAAAATAATATAAAAGAATGTGTATGATAATAATTAGTTATAACTCATGTATATATAATAGAACATCAATTAATTATAATTCAACACATCATTTCGTATTAATTTTTTATAACTTTCTTTCGTCACAGTAACATTAATCTTATAAGTATTGTACTTATCGTAAGTATATATCATTAATCACTCCTCCTTTCAAACACTTAAAAAATAGACCTTCCTATAGGATTTAGGCTGGAATTTTCTTATATTTGTCACTATAATTTCATAATATTACAACACCGAGAAAATTAAAAAAAAACATTTTACAAATGAAACTCTGTTTTAGAATAGAAAGACAAATTTATTTAGCAAATTTCCTATTAGTAATGATAAAATCTCATTTCACTAAAAAAATGGGGAAACGTAAAATAAAATAGAAATTGAAGAATTTTACAAATATATGAGATTAGGGTGAAGTTGTTATGTTTCATTAACTACTCTCACAAACGGAGTGATAGAGTTAAATATAATATTTACTTATAATAAATATAATTAAAAAATAAAATAATACGGGTGTGACAAGTCAAAGTCAAAGGAAGAAAAGGAAACACTGCATGGGTGAGTGAAGAGGGCATGGTCCATTTAAGACCAAAGCCACTGCTGCTTCATTTGTTTTGGTTTGGGAAAATTCACCCAACAATTGAAACTTTAGTAGAAAAGTCAAATTTAAGGAAAATGTAACAAGAAGATCAGATTTGGAACTTGGAAGGAGAGTAGACTAGACAAGACCATATAATATAAATGATATATTCTCCTCGCATGTCCTAGACAAGAGTCGCAAGACCATATAATATTATATGATATTTTCTCCTCCCATATCCCAACTCAAACGTAATTTATTTAAGAGAAAATTACATATATTAGTACATTTTTTAAAATAATTATAATAATGATACATCTAAAAAATAATTATAAAAATATTACATTTCATTATTTTTATTTATAATACTAATACAATTAAAAGTCCTTAATTTAAGGGGTAATATTAATAGGCTGACATGGCAAATTAGTGTCTATCTTATAATCAGGTTGATTTTTTTGAAACGCTTAATAACCGCCCATCTATTTTTCTATCCAGATCTGAGATGCTCTGTTTTTCTCTCCTCCGATCTTGTGCACCACCATTAATCGGAAGAACGTAATAACTTTGAGTTGGACAAGTCTCTACCTTCTATCTCCACAACACTTCCTCTTTCTCTCTTTCTCTAAATTTGTAAAATCAGAGTCGATTTCGGCACAAATCGTCTTGGATAATCTGAAGAACAAAGACAATATTGTTAATCTATGGGGACTAGAAAGTGACAAGTATAGGATGGTGAGACTTCCATTAGTGTTTCTGATGAAGAAGTCATTATAGATGGTTGCAATGTGTTTGAAGGAAAATAGGTGTGGGACAACATCTCTCTTCCACTTTATACCGAAGAAAGCTGCCCTAACTTGGTTAAACAAGTGACCTGCAAGAGGAATGGCAGAGCTTATTCTCTTTATCAGAATTAGAGGTGGCAGCCTAATGCATGCAACTTGCCAAGGTAATCAAATTTTGTATCTTACTTTTTTACGCTTGTCTAGGGTACTTTAAGATGAATTTTTCCCCAAAAAAGATTCTCTTAAATATTTTAATTATATTGAAAAATACACATCGAAACCTGAATGTGTAGGTGACACAAAAAATCTAAAGGCATACTCATTTTTGGACAGAAATAGTATAAGACTGTATAAAGGGAGAAATTTCTTGTTTATATCTATATTTTTTCCTTTGTTTGGGTTTGTGCAGTTAGATTCTGATTTTGATGTCCATGTAGTTAAAACAGAAGCTCAAGTTCATAGCCAGAAAATATTTTCAACCCAAAATTTTTTAAAGGTGTGCTAATTTAAATTTTGTTATTGTTACTATCATATAACTATTTGGTTACTTCTTTATTATGTTTTGGTTACTGTTAGATTGTGATTCGGATACTATATTTGTTATCTTGATTTGGTATTTTGGTTACTTTTTTATGTTGTTATGGTTACCATGTATTTGCTTAATATACATGATTGACTAAACTGATTTTGGTGTACATGTTGTTTATGTATTGGTTACCATTAAAATATGTTTTGGTTACTTCTTTAGTATATTTTTGGTTACTGTTAGTTTCTGATTTGGATTCTATTTTTATTTTCTTGAGTTAGGATTTTGGTTACTATTTTTTGTTGTTCTGGGTACCATGTATTTGCTTAGTATATATGGGTTGACTAAACTATTTTTGGTCTATATGTTGTTTATGTATTGGTTACCATTAATATATGTTTTGGTTACTAACATATATATAACTGTTTGATTACTTCATTAGTATATTTTTTGTTATTGTTGGCTTATGATTTGGATACCATTCTTTTTCTCTCAATTGGGATTTTGGTTACTTTTATATGTTGTTTTGGTTCCAATATATTTGCTTAGTATACATTGGTTGACTAAACTGGGTTTGGTATACATGTTGTTTATGTGTTGGTTACCATTAAAGCATGGTTTGGTTACTATCATATAAATGTTTGGTTACTTCTTTAGTATATTTTTTGGTATACATATTTTTATTTTGGTGACCTTTAAATTATGTTTTGGTTAATATTATATATAACTGTTTGTTTATTACATAAAATGGTCTGTACTACATGTTGTTTATATTTTGGTTACCATTAGATTATATAATATAATTTTTTGGTTACTGCTTTATTATGGTATGGTTAATGTTATATTATGATATGATAACTATTATTGTGTAGTCAATGTGAGATGTTGGTTATTTGTTATAGTCTATTTTTTACTACTGTGTAATTGTTATATCATGTTTTGGTTAGTATGCTCTTATTTGTTGGTCATTACGTAACTGTTTATGTTATAAATATAGTTTATATCTGGTTACTAATGACTGTGTAAATCTGATTTTGTTTATTTGCAGTTATGAGATCTTTACTATGAGGAATGTAATAGAAAATTCATTAGAAAAGTTATATATTGGTGTGACATTGAAGTTCCCAGCATTATTATCAAGAAATTGAACCCAAGTCAGTTGGTGAAGTTTAAGGCATCATTAGTTTGTAGATGTATTATTTTTGTAAATAATAAACCCAAGTCATAATAAATCATGTATTTGTTTAGTATACATTGATGTATTATTTTTTTAAATTCTTTCAAATATATTCTACAAGGGTTATGTTCTTCTAGAAAATTCATTTGAAAAGTTATAGTTAAATGTACATGTGAGAATATACATGGGTTGTCTAAACTTGGTTGGATATACAGGTTGTTTCTGTTTTGGTTACCATTAAAACATGTTATGGTTACTTTCATATAACTATTTGGTTACTTCTTTATTATGTTTTGGTTACTGTTACCTTATGGTTTGGCTACTATTATTGTGCTCTCGATGTGAGATTTTGGTTACTGTTATTTTTATTCTGGTTAATATGTAATTGTTTAGTATACATAGATTGCCTAAACTGAACTTCATTACATGATATTTATGTATTGGTTACCATTAAAACATGTTCTGGTTACTATCATATAATTATATGGTTACTGTTTTAGTTGTTACATTATGGTTACTGTCATATAATTATGTGGTTACTATTTTATTATGTTACATTATGGTTACTGTTATTAGTAACCAGATAGTTACAAGCTTGTATCAGGACAAACATCAATTGTTAAATGTACATGTGTGAGTATCCTATTTATCTACAAGCTTGTTAGTAACCATATAATTATCATAGATAATTATTATAGATAGTTACAAGCTTGTTAGTAACTAGATAATTATAATCTTGTATCAAAACTGTTATAAAGTGTTAAATGTATATGTTTTATTTATACCATGTCATCATAATAGAATAAGAAACTCCAATTAAGAGTTCTCATTTATATATATGATGGTCACTTATAGATCTCATATTAAAATAAAAATAGTTTAAGAGGTGCAGTTGGTAACCAAACCTGTATATAAGGGTAACTATTTTAGTTTTTGTTAGTAACCAAATAATTAAAAACTTATATCAGAACAATTATGAAGTGCTTAATGTACAATTTATCTAGCTGATGGATACTTTTAAATTACGTAGTTATAAAAGTTATTTTAAAATGGTTCATGCCAGTTGGTAATTAAATATGAATATAGAAGTAATCATTTTATTTTGGATGGGTAACCAAATTTACATAAAAATATTTCAGAACAGTTACCAATTGTTCAATGTATTTGTTTATTTTATATTGATAACTCATGATGAAATCAAAAATTAAAATATTAATCAAAATTAATTTTGGTTACTGTACACCATCAAAAATATTACCAACCATGTGGTTAATAGTTACTAACAGTAAACAATTATATATTCTTGTAAACAATTAAGTTTGTTGTATTGGTTACTGTCAATCTCTATTGTCTAACAATTGAATAAATATTGTAAAGTAACTAAATCAATATTAGACAGTAACCAAATTACATAATCTTAGTAACCAGAAAATAAATCAAATTTTTTACATGCAAATTTGAAGGTCTAAATGATGGAATTTGACCAAAAAGTCATGCAGTTTACAAGGAAAGCTGGTGATTTTTGATCGTTGACCCGTTTCCAATGAAATTAGGCTCCGAAAATGCCAAATTTTGACACTCCAAACTTGACAGAAATTGTCAAATGGTCACTAGATTATTATGTTTTGCACTGCATATCATGTTTTGCATCTCTCTGATTGAACAAGTTGATGGAACTAGTATGCCGATAACTTCAAATTTGGTATATTGGTTACTATCAATCCATGTACCGTTGAAATAAAGTACAACTGGAATCATTTCCATTGTCTGACAACAGAATAAGTATTGTAAAGTAACCAAATCAATGTTAGCTAGTAACCAAACTACATAATGTTGGTATCTAGAACATAAAACACATTTGTACATTCATTTTACAATAGAAATAATCAGTATATTGATATTTGTTACCAATTAAATTATAACATTTGTATGCAGGTAACCAATGTAGCTAGTAAGTAACCATCATATTAAAACAAACCAAAATAATGACAACATTATACAGTAACCAAATTCATTTTAAATTGTAACCAACACATATTTATTTAGTAACCACAAGATAAATACATTCTGCATTGCATTTTTATAGTAAAAAATAACCAGTATAATTTGTTTGTTACCGACTAAAGGCAAGCTTTTGTAAGAATATAATTAACCAATGTAGATAACAAGTAACCTTTAATATAAAAAATATAAGTAAAAGTGTACATTAATATGCTTCAGCAACCAATATTACAGTAACCAATTAATCTCTGCAGTAAGTAAGTTAACCAAGTCAGCATTAGTCACTAAATAATTTTACACAGTAACCAAGTTAGCACTATAATTTTACACAGTAACCAAGACATCATTAGTCAGTAACCATTATAATGTTATACAGTAACCGAGTCAGAATTAGTCAGTAATCAATATGTTGTTATACAGTAACCAAAAAAGTATTAGGCAGTATAATGTTATTCAGTAACCAATACAACATTAGACAGCAACCAACAGTTGCAGGAAGGTAACCAATGTATTTGATTAGTAACCATTAATATAAAAAAATCAGTAGAACTCATTAAAAATTTATAAAGTAATCAAATAAATATTATTTAACAAACAAATACCCAATAAATAGTAACCAATTTATATCTATTTAGTAACCATAATATAAATAAAACATATCAGTGAATTAAGCAATCGTTATAGGAATTCGTAGTAACCATTTTAAGTGTGAAAAACTTAAGAAAGGTAATCAATATAGAAATTCATAGTAACCATAAGAAACTATATGTACAGCAATTTTAAACTCACATACCTCTGTATTCAGTTTTGTATCGAAGTTGATGTGATATTGTATGCTATTTTGCGATCTCAGAGTGTCGTCGCGAGAAAAATTTCCGTCTTCTCCGATCTCAGATGTGTGTCGTGACAGAAGATTTGGATTTCTCCGATTTCAAAATGAATGTTATGTTCAGTCGCTTGATTCTAGGAGCAGTTGGAGATTAGAGAGTTGGTAACTGATGTGTAGGGAGAAAAAAGATCCGTAATTTTAGCAAGCCTAATATTATGTTGCGTTATTTTTGTAATTATGTTGTTTGTGATTTATTTTTGTAAATATTTTCTAATTGTTGTATATTAGTGTTAAGGACCCTTTATTTAACTCATAAATATAATTGTCTGGTGCTCAAACGCAACAGACCAAAATAGATCAAAACTAGTGTAGTGTAGTGTAGTGCGTTTAGACCTCAAAACTGTGACTGAACTTAATGTAAAACACCTTATATATAGATATAGATAGAGATCTAGATTGTTTGACACATCTCTACTTGTTTCTTACTATTGCAATTTATAAGACATCCTTTTCTTCTTTTTCCCTGGTGGGTTGGGTTTGCTGACCTTTTTATGACCATGATCACCTACCTGATTATAATTTTACACCCTAAATAATCGAGCAGTTTTGATTATTTTGATGAAATTGATTTTTTTTAAAAGATTAATAAGTATATATATATATATATATATATAAATACATTTTGGAAATTATAAAATTTGGGGTTAGAAGTTAAATTATTGTGCTTGAAATAAACTGCATTTAGTTGTTTGGACTCAAAATCCCAACCGAACATGCAGTAAGACAAGGAACTAACCACAGTTTGAGAGTTCTTAACCATAGAAACTAAGATAATCCAAAGTAAAGAATCTGATTAAGTTTGGAGTTAGCTCTACCTGTGGATTACATTACTGGTTCAAACTATGAGCTAGAATGTTTCCCTAGCCAGTTTAGCTGGACCACTAGCAATGACAAGGTGCATGTTCGATTATACAGCATTTGTTGGAGCGTTTGGTTCGTTTGAAAGTCCAAATGCAATTAAAAATCTTGTTCGTCTAGAAACAACTTATTTCAAATTTAAAACATTTGGGGGTTCAAACACAACGTACCAAACGCTAACAACCGAACAAACCCAAGGATGCATACACCCCTGATATTCATTAATAAAATTTTAACTCAAAAGATTAAGAGCAGAACAATGTACCAGTAAAATCCCAAATATAATTTGTAAAAGTCAAAACAGTTTCACATAAAGTCACCCCCCTTAGTTCTCACAGATTCAGGTATGGGCCATGTATGTCCACTAATTTCAGTAAAAGGAATACCTTCTGAAAGAGCCCACTGTAATACGATGAGGAGGGGTCGAGACAACAACAACATTGCAAAGCAGCAACAAGAGCTGAGGAAATAGTTCCTTGAGAAGAACTGCTAATCTAATGACCTAATCTAATATCTATGTCTATTAAGCTTGTCATTTGTTGGAACAGCAGAACTCCAACATCTCAGTCCTTTCTCTCTCCTCGTCTCTCAACTCTTGTCCAGATATACCTGCAATGCAGCACCCGAAAAAATAAATGATGAGGTGAAAAATAGGAGTTTACAAAGTTCTATGTTATCAGCTTTATTTTAGAGAAACAAGTACTTATGATACCTGGCTTTAATAGTGGGGTCAACGTAAAATTTTCGTAACCATGAGACTAAAAATCCATCTAGATAAAGGTTAATAATTCTAGAGCTAACCACTTATCAAACTGCTTGGCTTTATAATATTTCAGTGCAACGCTGCATTTCACAATATGCAGCCCCCTTACAATAATATTCCTAAAAGATATTGCATAAACTTCTAAATATTAGAAAATAATAAAGTGCATCTTCATAGTGAGAAACACGACTTTCATGGGTTCACTAATAAAGCATAAAGTATAAAATATACCTGATTTTAATATACACGACTTTCGTGTATATTAAAGTATAAAGTATGTTTAAAATATACCTGATTTTCATCCTCGGCGAGTCTGCTCCATCGGAGCCAAATTTTCTTGCTGATGGCCTATCTCTTGCCTATGGGACAAAGGCTTTGTCCTGTTGTAATTTTCAGCAAAGGAGATTTCATATCCACTCCTGTTTGCCTTGGGCCTGGATGGATCCTCGAATCTATTGCGGCTTCGATGAGGTGTAGCAGAATTATTAGAACTTTGAAACATGGGAGACGCTGTAGGGATATGATATAAGACACCCTTCAACTGCTCAGAACCCAAATTCACAGTAACTAAATATCCGCTGTCAAATTTTGCATCAATGGTTCCCATCACCAAGCCGCCAGGCTCCAAGTCAGAAGTAGCTGTTTATCACATAACAACAAATCATAAATCGACTTTACCCGATACAATCAAATTACTAAAACCACACAAGTAGGAGGTAAAAAAATTATCAAGACAAGAACATTGAGGCATTTAAATTTTAAACCAAAAGGTATCAGAGGAAGGACATCAAATTTCATCAGAAGCTTGTCTCATGAGAATCTCACGGAACTTCGATAGACATAATATACTAAGATATTAAGGAAAGTAAACAACCCCATAAAAAATAGAAACCACAACAGTAAAATAAATATGCTGCTGCTATCTACTACAGAGGTTCACACGGTCGTCGGTTTTGTAGGGTGCGACGCCGAAGCCAACCATATCAGTCGGTTTTACATGTAATCAGTGTAGTCAGATTAATTGGGTTGGTTTCTAATACTATCCTTCCCTTTCTTTAAAACCAAGTATCCAGAAGTGGAAGCTAGATTACTAAGAAAATGAAGACTTTCAGGATAAACTAGGGCTTGTATAAGGGAGAGATTAGGCCCTTGTAAGGGGAATTCAGCATTTTTAGTAAAATGAGAAGAACTGAAGACTGCGAGAGATAATGAACCTGATTCGCCTAGTTTGTTCACTGGCCTACTGATCTTTTCGCCTAAGAGTTCTATTCTTCTCTTTTTTTCCAGAAAGTGACTATGATAGTGAAACACCAGTGATCTGGGATGGCAGGCAAGACGGTGAGAGAGAGTAGTCGAGAAGATATTAAGAAACGTGAGAGATTGAGACTTGGAGAGAGATGCCATTGAACAGAAGCCCTGTAAATGAGGGATGGATGAATCGGGTCCCAAGTTTAGCGTATTAGCAGTACGCCAGCATACTATATATGTGTATAATATTGCAAACAAAACGTCCGATTCAGCACAATTCAGTCAAGCCGGTTTTTTTAGATTTGGGTGGTTGCTTGTGCAGCCCTATTCTACTGCTATATGTAGTATGATAGAGATAACCCCCCAAAAAAGGGCAGCATAATAACAAATTACAGTCCAAGCTTAGGTTTGCATCTATTTTAATCTTCATCAACCTACATAAGGAAGCCAGAATTGGTTCATGGTGACACATTCCAGGAATTTTAGATACATGTAAAAAAATTCTTTTGAATGGATAACTAGATGAAGGAATTCCAAATTCCTCTTGGGTATTTGTCTAACTCTCTAGATCACCTCAGGAGATATCAATTCTGCAACACTAACCTCTTCATCGCCTTCTTACCAATGTTGGTCATTGGCAGCATATGTCTATTCTTGCAAACCAGTATACCACAATCACGACAACCATCATGGCAGCACTTGGATACACCAAACCACCATCACCGACACCATATAACTATCATAACCAAAGTAACCTAATCCATCACTTATGGGTGACCAATGCACTCTCAAAGCGTGAATTAATGCTTTCTGTGCAGATGCACATCAAATTCACAACTTAACTTGGTTAAATAGTCAAAACTTGCGAATTTCTGCTACGTCACATTTAGTTTATAAATTGATGGAAGATAGGTGCTTCTAAAGTTATATACCAAGATCTTAGATAGCATTTATAAGGTGTTGACCACTCAGCCAATGCTTTTCTGTTTACGATATGTAGTATATTTCAAAATTTTAATCTTTCTCTAATATATAATCAAAAATATTTTAACGAAAATAAATTTAACTTTTTTACTGGTTTTAAAAAACACTAATTTATGAAAACAAATACTATATATTAAAACATAGATTCTTTGAAATCTGAGTATTTTAAACTTGCTCATTGTCACCCTCTTTCACTTGCACTTGCATTTGCACTCACGACCACACCGCAAACTGGTCAGTTAGATCCCAATTATGTCATAATCATCCCCATACTACATAAATAACCATCACATATATTGTTATCATCGAGCCATCATTTGACTTCCATAATATATCATCATTGCAATTAACATCTTCATCATAGTTATCACAGACCCTAAAAAGTAATGGAATGTGATATACCTAATCAAATGGTGGATCTTTGAGGCATTGGAATTTATTTGGTTTATTTTGTATCTCTGACTTTAAATATGCAATAATTTCAGAGGGGGTGGGGGAACAATACAATAAGGCATACAGGATTATACGCTTAAAGTAATCATTCGACTGTCTTTGAAAGCTCTCTAACTTCTTCAATCTAAAAGACTAATCTACAATCATCATCTACAAGTCTACTTAGTTTACGTATTGCCTCTTTTTCCCAGTACCACAATTATTACTTACAAGTCAGGTACTCAAGGTGTACGTGTCCTAGACATTTCAATTTTCACATTTGAATACTCTGGCCTCTTTTACTAACATATTTTAGCTAAAACGCTTTGATGCTACCATGAAATTCAACCTTTGGTAACTAGATCTACTAGCATCATAACAAACATAGACATCAATCTAAAAGAAAAAATGATTGAGATCCCATACAGTATTCAATATATCGTATGCGAAAAGAACTAGTCTGACCTGAATTTTGATGCATAGTGGCACCGTCCTCAAGAACTTGTAGAGCTGATGAGCCATTGACAATCCTTCTTGCAGAATCTGTAGAACAGAAAAATGGACTTATTTATAGTTTTAATCCATAAGACAACTTACATAACAAATTAAAAATATCAGCAAGACCAGTATTTAATACCAGCGGCTGGGATAGAATGGACTTTCTTGCGCAAGTAATAAACCTGCTCAAAATGATAAAGCAGTGATTGATAGTACTTCCGTAAGATAAACGATGCGCTTGTTATAGTAGATGGGTAATTGAAGACCATGACAACTTCCTTCCATTTGCGATCTCTTACAACCTGAGAAAATCCATGATAACAAAGATCATATTCCTCTGCAAATATCGGCTGCATGTCTAGAGATCAACTTCAATCCATAGTACAAACATGCACAACATAAAGGGGAAGATAACTATCCTCTGCTGAGTAAATTGACCAACTCAAAAGTTAAACAGGACTAACATTGTAGTGCAAACTGCGTTTCTGGCCTTCTCATAAATGATTTGTCGAAAACGAAAACAACCCAAATGCCACAAACCTAATACATGTTGTGTCAGTCAGACTGACTTCCCATACAGACACTTGCAGCTAATACCTCAACCCAAGCTTACGCAACAAAGGTCTAAAATGGGTCTGACCAACCGAGCAGAAAGATCAAGAAATTTTGTTCTTTTCCCTATGCAGGAGATGACACATTCACAATTAGTTGAAATCTATTCAATACGTACACGTCTGGTGCTTGTATTGGTGTTAGATTCATAAATTACATTCGTTCTTTAGCAAGGGACAAAAGTTGTTATGCTCATTTATGAATTGATATATTATGTCAAGACACGTAGCGAGCATTTCTCATGATATACTAATGACTTGAGTACACAACTTCCCTCTTCTCACACCAAGCGTGTCATAGTAGTTTTGAGATCTTTACCTACGTTATATTTGAAGACTGAGCTTGAAGTACTTTTTTGTGTATATCCAGTATTGACATATCTTGAAGAGCCATTTAACACAATTTAAATCAGTTATACATCTCCACATTCTAAGCATAGATGAAATGCCAATCAATGAACCAAGACCCTTAACCCAGCTGAGACTCGCACTTAAGACCGTATCTATCTAAAAGGTGGGGAAATGTTCTGAGCCTTTGACTAAAAAAAACATGGTTACAGAGACAATTATTCCATCCTGAGCCTAAAGAATTACAGTCTCACAAATAAATTCACCAATATTCAGATGCTAATGTCATCATACCTGGTCGATGCCACCACGAGACGTAACCTGCACAAACAGGAGATGCAGATCTAAAGCACTTCCTCCAATAGTAGGGATCCTACAAAGCAAAGGAAAAATTAATTTAAATGCAGAATCTTCTTCTTTTTTGTTCTTTTTTTTTTCACAAACATCCAATCTTTCCAATGCATATTTAAGCAGATAACTAGGTGAAGAATTCACGGCACAAGAGAAAATGATCTGATCAAATCATGACAATTCTAGGAAGGTTTAGCGAAGCGGTAAATGGAAAGAAAGAAGAAGGAAAATAGGAGAAGAAGAATGCCCGAAGGCCACAATAGCACATAGCCTTAACTCAAATCGATTTATTACCATTGTGAATGTCAAGTATGGAATATATCAGTTTATAAACCCTAATTCTAACGTAAGCTAAATTAATAAGGAAACTCCTAAATTATCTACTAACCTAATACTTAACTACTACAAATTAAATATATATAATTATTATTTAACTAAAATAATCTAATTACAATTGATTTATCTCTAAGTAATAATAAAAAAAAAATAATAACTAATCTCTTGCGATTTCAATTATTCTTCCTGACCCGTTCCACATTCATTACACCATCTAACTGCTTATATCCTTTTTCAACTTTGCATCTTACTTAACAATATTGATTAAGCTATAGAGCTTTGAGACTTATCATATGGTGAAACCAATAGAGAATATTGCCTACTTCTACTGAAAACTATTTGGGTTGACCTAAATCAACAACTTTCTCTTAAGATAATGAGGAAGTCAATAGCTTCATTTACTCCATCCAACCCGTTAAAAACTTCTTTACACACAATTACAGAAAGTACAAAAGATACCTATTCTATACGCAAATTAATGAAGATTGAATAGTGGGACCAAGGGCAAAGCTCATAATTGAGTCTTGACCAAAAATTAACACAACAAAGAAACTTCACCAATCTTGTGTTTTGTACACTATGGGCTTCAATTAAGGAGCATATATATTTTCAAACAGGAAAATTAATATATAATGCACTTTCCTTTTTCCTTTTTTTCTCTTCATATAGATAAAGTAATAATTAATCCTTCTTTCCTTTGGAACATGATAATTTTATGTTTAAGTCACCTAATTTATTTATTTATTAAGAAGAATTTTGTTAGGAAGAATGTAGAAACATCATTGAAAAATAGAGGACGAGAGTTTACCAATAGAAAGCACCAAAAAGTGCAACTACATATCCTTAAAAAAGGGTATCCCCCCAATCAGTCCCTAACAATATCATAACTAGCTACCCCCAAAATGGACCCCAATAAGAAGTGAGGATTCTTATGTAGGTCGGCGAATCCCCCAAATTCAGATTTTAATGATAAGTATTGGAAAAAATAATAATAATAATACCATATATACTATATACTGATTAATATAATGCTTTATAAACTAATACTATCAACGAAATTAGTATAAGAATTTACGTATGCATATATATTTATATTTATATAAAAATCTATTTAACAAATAAATATGTGCCAAAACCCGAATTCCTATTTTTTTGAGATTTGCCGAACCATCAAATCACCATATGGCGAAACCGAATCCTCAAACGTGAATCCTTGTTTCTTAGGCCCCCATCACCGAAGCCCAAAGTGAAGCAAAAGGGCCACCCATGCTTGCACTTGCTTGAATGCCAAAATATTAAGTTATTAGAATAGGCAGTTGGCTGCCACACCACCCTCTTGCGAAGCTAATTAACATAATATTCTGCTTTCTGCCCGTTATCTTTTTATTTTTCAAACTAGTAAAGACCAAAACACTTACCCTTTAAAGGTTTGGTGTGAATCGTGCGCTCATTAAATGGGTACAGCCAATAAAAGTTATTGAGTTTTAAATGTAATATCAGCCCATATATAATTGTTTTTCTGACAGTTCCAAATCGCAAAATAAGCTACACTAGCGAGTTGTGAATGTATAGCAGTATTTTTTTCAATCCTTATTTCATGTGTAATGTAACATAACAATTATCTTTTTCAATTGCCAGAGATGGCTGAGTAGACTAAAGCGGCTGATTGCTAATCCGTTGTACGAGTTACTCGTACTGAGGGTTCGAATCCCTCTCTTTCTGTTTTTGTTGATGACTTGATATTTGATTTTTCTTTCAAATTTCTCTAATCTTTTTATTTTTTTTCTTAGTTAAACGTATCGAATAGATAAATTACTTGCAGTAAATTCCACATAACGGGTTATTATGAAAGCAAAAAATATTAAAGTTCGCATTTCTCTATTGAAATATTGGTTCAATATATATAACCCTTCGTTCAAATTTTACTGACTTCTCCTTTGGCATGTCAGATGCTTTAGCAAATCAAGTTTATACCTAAAACTGTTTAGTTTGGGGCCATTCTTCAGTGAAAAACTCCCCCCCCCCTGGCGCGCGACTGTCAAGCATGAAAAAAGCATATTCAAGTCTAGTAACCACCAGTTTGTGTAAACATGAAAAAAATTTGCACGAATATTGAGCTGGTTATGAACAATATCAGAGCAGTCTATGAAAGGAAGTCGAGATAATAAAGAAAGAGTTGATTCTAGTAATAAGAGACTCTTTTTACATAACAAAGTAAACAAACTGAATGCATAACAGTTATTAATAATAAATTCATGGCAAACTTATCAAAGCAATTGAAAGAATAACCAAATAAACTTTAAATCTCCACCAGTTCATTGTGAAATGCTACAAGTAAAAATCTTAGCTGGATATTAAGATGAGAAATCAAAAGTGATACAAAATTGGGTTTTGACACATCAGATTGCGCTACACAGATAATAAAATAATAAATGCTGATGAGTTAGACATCAAGTATGACAACCATACTAATCTTCATGAATAAAAACTTGGAATTTGTTTCCAAGAAAAGTATTCGATAGGAGTCTGCATATATTAATCAAAAGGCCATGCATGATGCATTATATCCTGTGTCTGGAATCCATGGTGCCATTCACACACAGATCATTTACAAAAATTTAAAAATACACTGATCAAAAGCTAAAATTATACACATTCAATTAAAGTAAAGATTTGGGGGAATTACCAAGCAGCAACCCATTCTAGTCACCATATAATTCAACAACCCTAATAAAAATAATCAACCTAAATTCAAGCCCAATCTGATCACAACCCACAAAAATTTGGATTAAACCCACAAATTTAAGGTTTGAAGAACAGTAAATTTATGGGGGAAAATGAATTAAAATAATATATATACAGGGAACATTACGTACTTAAACTTGGTCCCGAATGATCTGTGAAAATTCTGAAGCTTTTGAAAAAAGATTTCAGAGTTTTGGACAATTTCAATATATTCAGCTTCTGGTACTGGATAAAGAGTAGCATTTTCAGTGGCTGGCTCGTTGGGCTGAAGGGTCGACATTTTTATCGGAGGTAAAAGAAAGGCATGACAATCGCATAATATTTATATGTATAAACAAATGTAATTACCCTCAGAGCCCCCAAAACCCCCCATCTAATTTTTTCAGGATTTTAAATTATGTAATTTTTTTATATTTAAAATGAAATAAATAAATTGATATTTTTACATAAAAATGTAAAGAAAATAACACCGTAAAAATATCAATTTCTACTTGTAAAAATCATATTCTTTGAAATAAATAAATATTTATTTTTTCTTTTTTTAATACTCTCTAGATTTCTCTTGATCAATTTTTCTTAATTACCTTTTAGAGTTTCAATAGCATACTTACCACACCCGAAATTTAAATTTCTTAAAAAAATAAGTTCACCTACCCCTTGTGTGAAGAGTTTTTACTAATTACTTGTTAAATATAAAGTAAATAT
The DNA here is from genome assembly GCA_016801055.1 of Panax notoginseng. Classification (NCBI taxonomy): domain Eukaryota; kingdom Viridiplantae; phylum Streptophyta; class Magnoliopsida; order Apiales; family Araliaceae; genus Panax; species Panax notoginseng. Next base: position 21,350,683 of record CM029018.1, read on the forward strand.
AACATAAAAAAAATTTAGTTTTATTTTTTAAAATCCAAACTCAATAATATCGGAAAATTTTCATTAATGTATAATATCCCAAAAAAAAAAATCATTAATGTATAATATGTCCTAGATGCTATTTCATGAACAAATACAATTTTCGTGAATTTGAAACCTTACTTTTCATTTGATATAGTATTCGATTATGACTTTTAAAAAATAATTATGAGATTACTAGAATTTTTACAAAGTTAAGTAATCTGATTATGTAATTCAAGTATTTTGATTAGAAAGGAATATAAATATAAACATTAATCAAAAGAGGATATTGTCACATGTATGTTTATTTTTATTTATTTGTTTAAGGCACCTACTAAATATAAGATTTCATAAATATTTGTTTAGATACTTAATGTGACACCCAAAAATAGATCCATTTAAGTCGTCAAAATACATTTTACCGAATTTAAATATAAACTTTCTTATTTATAACTAGTAAACTGTCGTGTAAAATACGACAATACACATACTGTGAGTTTTAATATAAATATTATACAAAGACAATATCTACACTCAACTTAAATTCTCAATACAATTATTGTCACACTATTTTATAATGGATTGAGACACTTCTTGTAAGACCCCAATTTTTTTATAAATAAAATCGAATTTTCTCTAATTATTATTTTAAATAATAAGGTGTTAATTTGATATAATATTGTGGTTATGGGTGAAATGTGCAAATTTTGTAAAATAAGCAAGTGGTTATAAAATATTCATTGTTGTCGGGGAATATTCGTTTGGTCGTGAAATATTCTTGCTGTCGGAGAATATTCGTACGATGACGCAGCCATTTGTGGACCCCACAACGGAATTATTATCGGAATGAGAAAAAGACAGAAATATTTTTTTATAAATAACGGCGTAATCGTTACCGTTTACACTGTTGAACTACCCGGTAGTAAAAGTACAATAATACGCGTGGTTGCATAGTAGCACACGATATTGATTATTGGTGCTTACGTGAGAAGTAACTCAGTTTTACTCAATAATTGTTACAGTAATTATTATTCAATATTTTATTTTATTGATTCAATAATTGCTACGTTGATATTTTATATTATTGTTGTTTCAATAATTGTCACTGCACAGTATTTTCTATTATCAGATCAATAATTCATATTATTTGAATAATATTATTAGATAACATTATTGGCAATATCTAGAAAGTTTTGTTTAAGAAGAGGTTTGGTCATCTAATTGCGCGCCAGTAAGGAGAAATCTTTATCGGAAAGCCCCCTCTTTCCTAGGAACGACCTGGTTGTCATAATTGTGATTCTGTAATATTATTTGTGAATAATTAATTATTAATTTATATGATAAGAAAATATTTATTTTATGTGGATATATTTATTGTAGTTATAAATAAAAAAATTAATGCTGTGGTGTTTTATCAGTATTTTTGGCGAAATAGAGGTGCTAAAAATCATCCGTATGTGGATTTCGGATATTTTCTGTTTGAAATTTGGAAAAACTTAAAGCTACAAAGTTGTAGAGAATTAAATTTTCTATGAAAAGCACATGGGATTCGATTTTTTTTGAAAAAGGGCTATTTTATATGAATTATTGAAGTTACTAATTATTTAAAATATTTTAAAATTTTCTAGAATTGGTGGGCCCCACTTTTGGTTGGTGAGAAATGTGCTAAAATTTTATTTCAAAAGTGGTGGGCGGGAATAGTAACAAGTAAAGCCATCAAGTAGCAGGTTAAGTCTGCTTCGGCGTTCTAACACTTTCCTATAAACAGGGTGCTTAGTAAGAATTGAAAATCACACCAGAAACAAGTTTTCTCTCTTTCTCTCTCTATATTATCGAGCGTATGTGTGTGAGTATTTAGATACTTTGAGAGTTGCTATTCAGTACAAGTTCTTTCAGCACTATATCCGATATTCCAGCCAGAAGTACTGCTCTTTTGAGGTAAGGGGTATTATTTATTTCACATTCTGAAGAGATATTATTTTTCGTATTCGTATGAATATTATTTCTGTTCAATATTCATAAGAAATTTTATTTCGTTCAATATTCGCGAGAAATATTATATTCGTTTAATATTCGTAATAAATATCATTTTCGTTTAATATTCGTAAGGGATGTTATTTTCTTCGTAAAGGATATTATTTTCTTCAATATCATTATGTCAAATTATTGATATGAGTTTTATTGTGAAATTTTTACCTTTTTGTGTCGGGGTTATTATTCCCGAAGTTACTATTCACTGGGTACTATTTACTCGATTACAATTCACCCGGGGTACTATTCAAGATAAAAATTGATTACTTTTCGGTCCAAATCATTTTTGATACAATATGATTCTTGAATTTTACTTCACAAAGCAGTATCATGTTGACAATTTGGACGTTATTTATTTCTGGATAAATTAAATTATAAATCTTTAAAAATTTATCCTTGAACTTGTTTTATTGAATTCTTATATCATTGTCATCATCCTCATATTTATATTCTGTTGAAAGTCATCTATGGCCTGTAGTGCATAGATAGACTTGGTATGATTATGACCAGGGATTAGTCGGTATAATCATGACCGTAATGTTACAAATGATGTGGTAAAAGTCCTCATTGGCCCGTAGTGCATTGATGGACAGTTTTTGGTATGATTATGGCCACGGATTCTCTTCGGCCAAGGGTGCAAAGATGAATTATTTTATGACATGATCATGATCGTTGATGAAAACACGATTATCCTTGACCCGTAGTGCAGGGATGATTCGATGATGTGGATTATTTATTAAGCTGAGTCTCAGCGATAAAAGTGATAAAAAATCTTTTAAATCATAAAAGATGGTAGATATTATGCTCTACTTGACTCTTTTAATGGATTATTATTTCCGCTGCAGCTGTTGATCTAAAACTTGTTGTCTATTATATTCTAACAGTTGTTATACTATTGAAGGCTAAGGATAATTTGTTCTGCATTATCTTAGTCATAATATTTCTTACTGGGCTAGTTGAGCTCACCCTTTCTTTCAATGTTCTCTTCAAGAAATGAGAATATAGCTGAGACTAGTCGGGGAATGGATTGACGATCCAGATGGTTGCATTAGTAGTCCTCACTATTCTGTAAAATAGTGTGATAATAATTGTAATAAGAACTTATTTTGAGTTTTAATACTGTCTAGAAGACAATATTTGTATTAAAACTCACAGCTTATGTTGTGTCGTATTCTACACGACATTTAATAGTTGTATAAATTAAGTTTGTATTTGTATTCTGTACCATGTATTTGGCGACTCAGAATGGATGATGTATACCTATTTTGGGGGCGTCACAGTTGGTGTCAGAGCTTAGGGATATGATCACTGGTTGAGATGTGAGACAAGAACTAGGAGGGGAGAGATGGAGAATTCCTTCGCTAGCCTACCTAAGTTTATTTGGTATTTAATTGGTCGATCAGAGTATAGGGATAATATGTGACATGTCAATTAACCCTTGTTTTGTGACAGTGTTTGAAAATGACATCCGAGAATGTTGAGAATAGCAATGGAGCACATGAGACTGTTGAATCACCAACGATCATTATCCAGGATAATGTGCATCAGGAAGGCAATAATCCTCGTGTAAACAACAACACTGATCAAATAACGAACAACAGTACGTTTAGGAGCTTTTTAGAATTCATGCAACACCAAACGAGAGAGACTCCAGTTCATAATGCAGGTGGAAACACTGGCAACCCACGGTTGGTCACCGCTAAGCAGTTCAAGGAGCTGGGATCACCGGAGTTTTTGGGAAAGCCAGAACCACTTAAGGCAGAGACGTGGATAAAACAGATCACCAAGATATTTGATGTCTTGGAATTCTCAGAGGAGTAAAAGGTTCCATTCGCCACCTTTATATTGCGTGAAGAAGCAGATCATTGGTGGGAATCTATAAAATGTACCTAGCCTGACGCACTCAAGATGTCTTGGGAGAAGTTCCAATAATTGTTCAACGACAAGTACTTTTCCGAAAGTATTCGTTACATGAAGGAGGTGGAATTCATCAAGTTGGAGCAAAATAATATGACCGTATCACAGTACGAAGCTAAGTTTGCCGAGTTGTCCTGATTTGTATCCCACTTAGTTGATAATGAGGAGAGAAAAATGCGGATGTTTCTAAGAGGTTTGAAACCCGAGATACGTCATACCTAATTTCTCACAAACTATATTTGTATTCAGATGTTGTAAATAGGGCTCAGTTATTGGAGCGCGATAACGAGTCAACCCAACCTAGAGAAAATAACTGACAAAATGATAATACCAGTGGTAGCAGTCATCGAAGCGGTGACAACAATCGTGGAGGTAATTATCATGCCAAGAATGGTAACCACTTCGGTGGTAATCATGACCAAGATAATAGAAGTGGAAATTTCAAGAAGAGGAGGTTCAATAATGATGGAAAGACAACAGCACCAACACCCGTTTCAAAAGAAAAAGAACGACCACCGGTCGTATGTTTCAAATGCGGACAGGAGGGACACATCCGTCCAAATTATACGCAACAACCCAAAGTGTATTTCAATTGCGGAAGAGAAGGTCACCTAGCTTGATTTTGTCATGTAGTGAAGTTAAGTCCAACGGGGATAGTGATGCCAAAGGATGTCTCAGACAAGTCAAAGTCGGTAGTTTAAGTGAGAGCGTTTGTCAAGGAACCCGAACGAAGCTATCACGGGTAAGTTAATCATAAACTCTTGCGAAGTTTATACCTTATTCGATATTGGTTCTACCCATTCTTTTATTTCTCCTACTTGCGCTCAACGTTTAAATTTGACCCCAGTACAAAACCCATTTCTAAAACCCTCAAATATTTCTTCATCCAAAACGAACGTAACATGCGCAAAAGACATTGGCTCGAGCTGTTGAAGATTACGACCATACCATTCAATATCATCGTAGAAGAGCGAACGTGATAGCTGACGCGTTGAGTAGAAGATCGTATGCAGTTACGAGTGCGACATTGTTAACACAAAGACCCATTTCGTACGACTTACTCTAGAGACCCACGTGATGATGTTAAAAATACAATTAAAACCAACTTTAATTGATAAAGTTAAAGCTGCTTAGGCTACAGACTCATAGCTGATGAATGTGAAGAAGAAGGTTCAAGAGGACGAAGAGAGGAAATCTCAACCCTTGATTTAATTGTTCTATTTAAAATCCTCGATCGAGTAGGAACTGTGGCCTATAAACTCGTTTTAACACCAAGTATATCGCGTGTTCATAATGTTTTTTTCGTATCGATGTTACGTAAATATGTGGACGACCCGAGCCACATTATTGAATTAAAATCGGACGAGATAACGGAAGATTTAACGTATTAAGAGGTACCTGTTAAAATATTATATACGAAGAAACATATTTTTACGCTCAAAGGTTATACCTCAAGAGTTAGAATTGATGAAGTATCCTTATCTGTTCGGCATACCAGGTACGTACGTCAATTTCGAGGACGAAATTATATAAGGAGGGGAGGTTGTAAGACTCCAATTTTTTTATAAATAAAATCGATTTCCTCTAATTATTATTTTGAATAATAAGTTGTTAATTTGATATAATGCTGTGGTTATGGATGAAATGTGCAAATTTTGTAAAATAAGCAAGTGGTTATAAAATATTCATTGTTGTCGGGGAATATTCGTTTGGTCGTGGAATATTCTTACTGTCGGGGAATATTCGTACGATGGCGCAGCCATTTGTGGACCCCACAACGGAATTATTGTCAGAATGAGAAAACGACAGAAATATTTTTTATAAATAACGGCATAATAGTTACCGTTAACACTGTTGAACTACCCGGTAGTAAAAATACAGTAATACGTGTGGCTGCATAGTAGCACACGGTATTAATTATTGGTGCTTACGTGAGAAGTTACTCAGCTTTACTCAATAATTGTTACAGTAATTACTGTTCAATATTTTATTTTATTGATTCAATAATTGTTACGTTGATATTTTATATTATTGTTGTTTCAATAATATATTATTGTTGTTTCAATAATTATCACTGCACAGTATTTTCCATTATCAGATCAATAATTCATATTATTTGAATAATATTATTAGATAACATTATTGGTAATGTCTAGAAAGTTCTGTCTAAGGAGAGGTTTGATCATTTAATTGCGCGCCAGTAAGGAGAAATCTTTATCGGAAAGCCCCCTATTTCCTGAGAACGACTTAGTTGCCATAATTGTGATTCTGTAATATTATTTGTGAATAATTAATTATTGATTTATATGCTAAGAAAATATTTATTTTATGTTAGGGATGCAAACGAGTCGAATCTCAGCGAACACCTTCATGCTCAGATTTGGCTCGACTCGAAAAAATTGAGCTCGAATTCGACTAGGAATAGATAAGGGATTTATATTTTTGTGCCAGATTCGACTCAGATCATTACTCGGACCTACTCGGTTCGTAAGTACTCAACTCGTTTACAAAACGAGTTACTCATGTGCCTTCAAATCGAGTTTTGAATATGAACCATTTCACTTAAAATTGAACCACTACATACTAAATTGGTTACTTAACTAATATTTATATATAAAACTTTTTTACTTTTATTTATGTATTGAAATTATAAAAAATGTAATATAAATTGACATTTAATTCATTGATTTATTCAAGTACAAGTTTACACAATTTCATACTACACTTTATAAATTATAAAGATTGATACAAATATCACATATTTAGCTTACTAGCATGGATCAGACCAATATTCGAATATAATCCATCGAGCAAGTATCGAGTATGGTTTGAGAAAAAAATGAAATACTCGAACGTTAATATGAGCGAACACTGGTATGCTCGAGTTCGACTCGTGTATCATTAAACAGAAAACGAGTATGGATCAGATTCGACTCGGATCAACTTCGAATTCGAGTTTTGGATCATATTTTCGAGTCGATCTCGAGTCGAGTACCGAACTACTTGGTTCGGTTATCACCCCTATTTTATGTGGATATATTTATTGTGGTTATAAATGAAGAAATTAATGTTGTGGTGTTTTATCAGTATTTTTGGCGAAATAGAGGTGCTGAAAATCATCCGTATGTGGATTTCGAATATTTTTTTGTTTGAAATTTGGAAAAATTTAAAGCTACAAGTTGAAGAGAATTAAATTTCCTATAAAAAGCACATGGGATTCGAATTTTTTTGAAAAAAGGGCTATTTTATATAAATTATTGAAGTTACTGATTATTTAAAATATTTTGAAAATTTCTAAAATTGGTGGGCCCCACTTTTGGTTGGTGAGAAATGTGCTAAAATTTTATTTCAAAAGTGGTGGGCGGGAATAGTAACAAGTAAAGCCATCAAGTATCAGGTTAAGTCTGCTTCGGCGTTCTAACACTTTCCTATAAACAGGGTGCTTAGTAAGAATTGAAAATCACACCAGAAACAAGTTTTCTCTCTTTCTCTCTCAATATTATCGAGCGTATTTGTGTGAGTATTTAGATACTTTGAGAGTTGCTATTCAGTACAAGTTTTTTTAGCACTATATCCGATATTCCAGTCAGAAATACTGCTCTTTTGAGGTAAGGGGTATTATTTATTTCACATTTTGAAGAGATATTATTTTTCATATTCGTATGAATATTATTTTTGTTCAATATTCATAAGAAATTTTATTTCGTTCAATATTCGCGAGAAATATTATATTCGTTTAATATTCGTAATGAATATCATTTTCGTTTAATATTCGTAAGGGATGTTATTTTCTTCGTAAAGGATATTATTTTCTTCAATATCATTATGTCAAATTATTGATATGAGTTTTATTGTGAAATTTTTACCTTTTTGTGTCGGGGTTATTATTCCCGAAGTTACTATTCACTGGGTACTATTTACTCGATTACAATTCACCCGGGGTACTATTCAAGATAAAAATTGATTACTTTTCGGTCCAAATCATTTTTGATACAATATGATTCTTGAATTTTACTTCACAAAGCAGTATCATGTTGACAATTTGGACGTTATTTATTTTTGGATAAATTAAATTATAAATCTTTAAAAATTTATTCTTGAACTTGTTTTATTGAATTCTTATATCATTGTCATCATCCTCATATTTATATTCTGTTGAAAGTCATCTATGGCCTGTAGTGCATAGATGGATTTGGTATGACTATGACCAGGGATTATTCGGTATAATCATAACCGTAATGTTACAAATGATGTGGTAAAAGTCCTCATTGGCCCGTAGTGCATTGATGGACAGTTTTTGATATGATTATAGCCATATATTCTCTTCGGTCAAGGGTGCAAAGATGAATTATTTTATGGCATGATCATGACCGTTGATGAAAACACGATTATCCTTGGCCCGTAGTGCAGGGATGATTCGATGATGTGGATTATATATTAAGCTGAATCTTAGCGATAAAAGTGATGAAAAACCTTTTAAATCATAGAAGATGGTAGATATTATGCTCTACTTGACTCTTCTAATGGATTATTGTTTTCGCTGCAGTTGTTGATCTAAAACTTGTTGTCTATTATATTCTAACAGTTGTTATAGTATTGAAGGCTAAGGATAATTTATTCTACATTATCTTAATCATAATATTTCTTACTGGGCTAGTTGAGCTCACCCTTTCTTTCACTGTTCTTTTCAGAAAATGAGAATATAGCTGGGACTAGTCGGGGAATGGATTGACGGTCTAGATGGTTGCATTAGTAGTCCTCACTATTCTGTGAAATAGTGTGACAATAATTGTAATAAGGACTTATTTTGAGTTTTAATACTGTCTAGAAGACAATATTTGTATTAAAACTTACAGCTTATGTTGTGTCGTATTCTACACGACATTTAACAGTTGTATAAATTAAGTTTGTATTTGTATTCTGTACCATGTATTTGGCGACTCAGAATGAATGATGTATACCTATTTTGGGGGCGTCACACTTCTACAGTATCAGACCATCACTCCATTCCCCGACTAGTCTCAACTATACTCTCGTTTCCTGAGAAGAACAATGGAACAAAAATAAAAATGATGAGCTATCCTGTAAAGAATATTATGACTAAGATAATAAAGAATAAATTATTTTTAAATTTCAACGATAACAAATCAGAGTGTTAGGATAATGACAGTGTCAATAATAACTGCAATGGAACAAATAATTCATTAGAAGAGTCAAGCAGAGAATAATGTTTGCTATCTTTTACGATTTAAAAGTCCATCATCAATATTTTATCCCTGTAACACCAATAAATAATTATGCAAATCAACATTTTATCTTTGCATTACGGGCCAAAGATATTCGTTCATATCACTAGTGATCATGATCATGCCAAACACCAATCCATCTTTGCACTATGGGCCAAAGATAACTTTCACTACAAGTCTTTATCTGTAACACCAAAGGCCATGATTGTACAAATACACAATTCATAGTCATAATTAGACCTGACAAACGGGCGGGCCGGGCCGAGAGCAGGCCGGGCCAAAATGACCCGGGTTTTGATGGGCTGATATTGTGAGGTCCGTGGCCCGGGTTGGACCTGGGCTGAAATATTACGGCCCATGGCCCATGTTTCTATTGGCAGCCCGCGGGCCTGAGCCTAAATTGCCAGGTCTAAGTCATAATCATATCAATTAACAGTTCATCTTTGCACTACAGGCCAAAGATAACTTTTCACCACAATTTAAGTCTGGGGATGATGACAATGATATAAATGATGAATATAAATAATAAGAATAATAAGATCAAGAATAAACATTAGAGATTTAATTTATCCAGAGTTCAAGAATATCCAAGTTGTCAACATGACGACCAAAACGTGGATTCAAATTCAAGAATGATATTCAAGATTTATATTTCAAAGATAATTTGGACAAAAAAGGCTATACTTCATCGTGAATAGTACTCGATCGTGAATAGTACTCCGACGTGAATAGTACACCGACATGAATATATTAAAATTTAATAATAAAGTTTAGGTGAATAAAATATTCAAGTGAAATGATATTAGATGAAGCACAAGCATTAAAAAATTTCTAATCATTTCAAGAATTATAGAAGCAATACTTACCATATAGTAAGTTTAAATTTAGGAATATGAATTGAAATAATATCACTTACAAAATATGGAGTATGAAAGAAAATGATACCCCTTACGAGTATTGAAAGAATATAATATCTTTTACCTAAGTAGGAGACCTGATCTGACTATATAAAGGAGATTATCTTAAGGAATTCTGACTCTTTTTGCAATACTCAGAGTATCTTTACACTTAAAAGAAATATACTCACAATATTATATTCATAATATTAGAAAAGTTTTCTGTAAGACCCCGACTTTTATGAATAAAGATTAATTTTTTCTCGAAATATATTTTTAAATATTATGGTGTGGTTTTGTTATATTATTATAGTTGTGGGTAATATTTATAAATTTTGCAAAGTAAGCAAGTTGTTATAAAATATTCGGGTCGAAAAATATTTGTTTTAACAGAGAATATTCGTACGATGGCACAATCATTGGTGGACCACACAACGGAAGTATTGTCGTAGTTAGAAAACGACAGAATTATATTTTTATAAAAATAACGGCGAAAGTTTTATCGTTGAACTACTCGGTGGTAAAAGTACAGTAATACGCGTGGTTGCATAGTAGCACACGATATTGATTATTGATGCTTACGTAAGAAGTCACTCAATTATTGCTACAGTAATTGCTGCATAATATCTCTCATATTATTGATTGTCACAGTATCAATATTTTATATTATTAAATCAAAAATTGTGACGACAAAATTATTTATATTATTATTTGTAATATTGACGATGTTTAGAAAGTTCTATCAAGGAGAGATTTGGTCACCTAATTGCGCGACAATAGGGAGAAATCCTTATCGGAAAGCCCCCTCTTTCTTGAGAATGATCTGGTTGTTAAATATTGTGAATTATAATATTAATGATGAATAAGTTCGTGTTGATTAAAATGAAATTGATAGTTTCATTGTGTTGGGATTATTAGTGTTAGTGGAAATCAACATTTATTTCGATAATAATTGATGTCTGGAGGTTATATTGACCAATCGGGTAATTAATCGGATAAATGAGCAATTAATTGCTATTAATTCACATGCTTATAACTATTTGTTCACATGTGTGTACTATTGATTCACATGCATGTATTATTAGGGGAGGTGGTGCAAGATTGATAATACTTGTATGACTAAATTAAAAATGAAGAAAAAGATGAAGGCATTATACTGTAATATTTCGAGCCCCAAAACGTGCAATTATTGAAACTATATTTTTTTATAAATAGAAGCTCATTCTCACTAATTTACTACGACTCACAAGTGCAATTATAGAGAGAGAAGCTATAGAGAAAAAGAAGAAGAGAAGTCTGCTACCTCACTATTCTAGTATCTAGTCTTCTTCTGAGGTAAGAGATATTATTTTTGTTCAGTATTCATAAGGAATAATATTTTTTTCCATACTCTGTAGTATGTGAGTAATATTATTTCGTCTTATATTCCTGATTATACCCTTATTTTGATAAAGTATTGCTTCTATACTCCGTGAAATTAGTAGAATATCCTTGAAATTTGCGCTTCATCTAGTATCGCTTCACAAGGATATTTTCTGCACATTCTTGTTAAATTTTAAGCTTTTCATGCCGAAGTACTGTCTATTAGTATTATTCATTTATACGATACTATTCATAAAAATATTATTCATGGGTACTATTCACAAAGTACTATTCTTAAAGTACTATTCACGAGTACTATTCACGAAGTACTATTCACGGGGTATTATTCCCGAAGTACTATTCACCTGGGTACTATTCACCTGGGTACTATTCACCCAGAGTACTATTCATGATAAAAAATATTTTTTTTTTCGGTCCAAATCATTTTTGATACAATATCATTCTTGAATTTTACTCCACAAAGCAGTATCATGTTGGCAATTTGAACATTATTGAATTCTGGATAAATTAAATTATAAATTTTTAAAAATTTATCATTTATTTTTTTTAATTGAATTCTTATATCATTGTCATCATTCTCATGCTTATATTGTGATGAAAGTAATCTTTGGCTTACGTGCATAGATGGACTGTTGATTGGTATGATTATGACCAGGGATCATTCGGTATAATCATGACCCGTAATGTTACAAATGATGTGATAAAAGTCCTCATTGGCCTGTAGTGCATTGATGGACAGTTGTTGGTATGATTATGACCAGGTATTATTCGGTATAATCATGACCATTGATGATTACATGAATATCCTTGGTCCTGGTGCATGGATGATTCGATGATGTGGTTTATTTATTAAGCTGAGTCTCAGTGATAAAGTTGATGAAAAACCTTTTTAAATCATAGAAGATAGTAGATATCATGCTCTACTTGACTCATCTAATGGATTGCTTGTTCCGCTGCAGTTAAACTTGATGTTTATTGTATTTTATTAGTTTAACACTGTTGAAGGTTAACGATAATTCATTCTGCATTATCTTAGTCATAATATTTCTTACTGGGCTAGTTGAGCTCACCCTTTTGCTTTCATTGTTCTCTTCAGGAAATGAGAACATAGCCGGGACTAGTCGGGGAACAGAGTGATGGTCCGAGATGGTAGCTATAGTAGTCCTCACTATTTTATGAAATAATGTGATAATAAATATAATGAGAACTTCATTTGAGTTTGAATATTGTCTATAAGATAATATTCTTGTAAAAACTCTAAGCTACGCTGTTGTCGTATTGTATAAAAGAAGTTTATATTTGATTTATGTACCATGTATTTAGCGACTCAGAATGGGTGATGTATACCTATTTTGGAGGCGTCACAGTTGGTATCAAAGCTTAGGGATATGATCCCTGTCTGAGATGTGAGACAAGAACTAGGAGGGGAGAGACGAGGAATTCATTCGATAGTATGACCTACCTAAGTTTATTTGGTATTTAATTAGTCGGTCAGAGTATAGGGATAATATGTGATCTATTAATTAACCCTTATTTTGTGGCAATGTTTGAAACTGACATCTGAAAATGTTGAGATCAGCAATGAAGTACATAAAACCGTTGAGTCACCAACGGTCAAATACCCAGGATAATGTGCAACAGGAAGACAATAATTCTCAAGTAAACAATAACATCGATCAAATGATGAACGATAGGATGTTCAAAGGCTTTATGCAATTTATGCAACATCGGGCGAGAGGGTCCTATTCAAAATGCAGGTGGAAATACTGGTTACTCTCGGACGATCACTGCTAAACAGTTCAAAGATCTGGGACCACCGAAGTTTTGGGAGAGCCTAAACCACTTAAGGTGGAGATGTGGATAAAGCAGATCACCAAGATATTTGATGTCTTGGGATACTCCGAGGAGCAAAAGGTTCCCTTTTCCATCTTCATGTTGCGAGAAGAGGCAGATTACTGGTGAAAATTTGTAAAGTGTACTCAACCTGCCGCACTTAAGATGTCTTGGGAGAAGTTCCAAGAATTATTCAACGACAAGTACTTTCCCGAAAGTATTCGTCACATGAAAGAGGTAGAGTTTATCAAGTTGGAGCAAAACAATATGACCGTGTCACAGTACGAAGCTAAGTTTGCCAAGTTGTCCCAGTTTACGTCCCACTTGGTTGATAATGAGGAGAGAATGATGCGGATATTTCTAAGAGGTTTAAAACCTGAGATACGTCAATACCTAATTTCTAACAAACTGTGTTTGTATTCAGATGTTGTAAATAGGGCTCAGTTATTGGAGCGCAATAATGAGTCAACCTAACCGAGAGAGAGCAACCGACGAATTGATAATACCAGTGATAGCAGTCATCGAAGCGGTGACAACAAACGTGGAGGGAATCAACATGCCAGAAATGGTAACCACTTTGGTGGTAATCATGGCCAAGATAATAGAAATGAAAATTTCAAGAAGAGAAAATTCAATAATGATGGAAAAACGTCAGCACCAGCACTTGTTGTTAAGGAAGGAGAACGACCGTCGGTCGTATGTTACAAATGCGAACGGAAGGTACACAACAGTCCAAACTGTACGCAGCAGTCCAAGGCATGTTACAATTATGGAAGAGAAGGTCACCTAGCCCGATTTTATCGTACACCAAAGTCAAGTCCAGCTGGGATGGAGGCATCAAAGGCCGTCCCAAACAAGACAAAACCGGTAGTTCAAGGGAGAGCATTTGTCGTAACCTCCCAAAAAACGAGGAATCCGAATGAGATGATCACGGGTAAGCTAGTCATAAATTCTAGCGAAGTATATACCTTATTTGATACTGATTCTACACATTCTTTTATTTCTCCTACTTGCGCTCAACGTTTAAATTTATCTCCGGAGAAATTAAACTTTGACTTATCTGTTGAAACTCCGTTGGGAGAAATCTTCATTACATCCACTGTTTATAAGTCATGTTTGATTCAAATCGGTAACCGCACGTTACTTGTCGATCTTATCTCTTTGAAAATACCTGCATTTGATGTGATTTTAGGGATTGATTGGTTAACTACTCATCATGCTAAAATCGATTATTTTCGTAAGGTTGTTAGCTTTTATATTCCTAACCAACCTATTATGCTAATTTAAGCAACCAAACCACTAAAGTCAATCACTGTCATATCAAGTCATAAAGCAATTCGTTTATTGAAAAACGGATGTCAAGCTTTCTTAGCCCATGTCACGGATTTAAATAAAAATACGTCATATTTGAATGATATTTCTATTGTTAATAAATTTCCTGACGTATTCCCTGAAGAACTTCCTGGCCTACCCCCAGAGCGTGAAATTAAATTTTGTATCGACCTTAAATCCGGTACAAAACTCATTTCCAAAGCACCATTTCGAATGACTCCTATTGAACTTCAGGAGTTAAAGACCCAACTGCAGAAATTGTTAGACATCGGCTTCATTCGTCCTAGTACGTCTCCTTGGGATGCTCCTGTTCTATTCGTGAAGAAGAAAGATGGGAGTATACGACTTTGTATTAATTATCAGGAATTGAATTATGTCACCATAAAAAATAGATACTCGTTGACTCGCATTGATGACCTGTTTGACCAGTTATAATGAGCTAAATTCTTTTCAAAGATCGATCTTCTTTCCGGATATCACCAGTTAAAGATTAAAACTGATGACATTCCAAAGACTTCTTTCAGAACTCGGTACGGGCATTATGAATTTATAGTCATGTCCTTTGGATTGACTAATGCTCCTACTGCCTTCATGGATATGATGAACTGAGTATTCAAGGAATATTTGGATCATTTTATGGTTGTCTTTATTGATGACATCCTCATATACTCCAAAAGCCGTGAAGATCATGAGTAATACTTGAGGTTGCTACTTCAAAAGTTTCATGAAAACAAGTTATATGCCAAGTTGAAGAAATGCGAGTTCTGGCTCAAGGAAGTAACATTTCTTGGGCACGTGATATCAAATCATGGAATATCTGTTGACCCGACAAAGATTGAAGCAATTCAAAGCTGGGAGCAACCTAAGTCAGTGACTGAAGTATGTAGCTTTCTCAGCTTAGCTGGTTATTATCAGAGATTCGTAAAAGGGTTTTCTCGAATCACTACTCCATTAACTCAGCTGACTCGGAAAGATACAAAATTCGGTTGGAGCGAGGAATGTGAAAAGAGTTTTCAAGAACTCAAGAGGAGACTTATTTTAGCACCTGTTCTGACAATACCATCTGGCTCGGAGGGATTTGTCATCTACAGTGATGCTTCAGGCAAAGGGTTAGGATGCGTTCTCATACAACATGAGAAAGTCATAGCCTATGCCTCACGACAACTCAAAGAATATGAAAGAAATTATCCTACTAATGATCTAGAGTTGGCAGTTGTCATTTTTGTGCTTAAGATTTGGAGGCATTACCTGTATGTAGAGAAGGTGGAGATCTATACGGATCATAAAAGCCTCAAATATTTCTTCACTCAAAAGGAACTTAACATGCACCAACTGTAAGACCCCAACTTTTATAAATAAAGATTAATTTTTTATAAATATCATTTTTGAATATTATGGAGTTAATTTGATATAATATTATAGTTGTGGGTAATATTTATAAATTTTGCAAAGTACACAAGTTGTTATATAATATTCAATTGGTCGGGGAATATTCGTTTTAACAGGGAATATTCGTACAACGGCACAATCATTGGTGGACCCTAAAACGTAATTATTGTCGGATTGAGAAAACGACAAAAATATTTTATTAAAAATAACGGCGGAAGTTTTACCATTGATACTGTTGAACTACTCGGTAGTAAAAGTACAGTAATACGTGTGATTGCATAGTAGCACACGGTATTGATTATTAATGCTTATGTGAGAAGTCACTCAGTTTGATTCAGTTATTGTCAGTTAATAATATGAATTATTTAGCGATAATGACGTTTTGTTTTATTCGTATTATTAACGTAATAAAACAGAAACATCTTTTTATATAAAACAGAATACTTTATTAAAGTTATTCTATAAATAGAATATATTATATTTTATTTAAAAGATTTTTCTTTAAATATGGACCGTCAGATTAAAGTAATCAATCTGGACCGTTCATGGATTAGTTACTATGCATTCTATTTTTCTATAAATAGCAGCTCATTCCTTCATTATTTCTTACGAATTCACTGAACTGTAGAGAGAGAAACTATAGAGAGAGAGAAGAAGAGTATTCTGCTACTTAACTACTTCCTTATTTCAGCTCTTCTTTAAAACGGTAAGGGATGTTATTCTTTCTTATTAATGAAGAGAACTGTTGTTATTCCATTTCTTATTATTCTGTTGGAATAACCTGTATACGCGGTCTACCCTATACTTGGTGACATTCTTCTATTATTCTGTTGGAACATCCTGTCTGTGTGTTTTACACTGGACCTGGTTCCGTTTTTATTATTATTCTGTTGGAACATCCTGTTTGTGTGTTTCGGACCTGGTTCCGTCTTTATTATTATTCTGTTGGAACATCATGTCCGTGTGTTTTACACCGGACCTAGTTCCGTTTTTATTATTATTCTGTTGGAACATCCTGTCTGTGTGTTTTACACCGGACCTGGTTCCGTCTTTATTATTATTCTGTTGGAATATCCTGTCTGTGCGTTTTACGCCGAACCTGGTTCCATTATTTATTATTCTGTGGAAATAACCTATCTGTGCGGTCTATCGCATGCATGGTGATTTCTTTTGTTATTCCATTCTTTATTATACTCAGTTGGTTAAGTTTTGACTTCTATACTCCATGAAATTTGTGGAATATCCTTGATAATTGCGTTTCATCCAGTATCTTTTCATGAAAATATTCTTCTAAGCATTCTTGAATTTTACTCCACAAAGCAGTATCATGTTGACAATTTGGATGTTGTTAATTGTTGGATAAATTAATTCTTGAACTTGTTTTATTGACTTCTTATATCATTGTCATCATCCTCATGTTTATAAAATGTTAAAAGTCATCTGTGGCAATATGAAGAGATCTTCGACATACATTTTGGTGGAGCAATATGAAGAGAGAGATAGCGAGGTTTATCTCAAGGTGTTTAACTTTTTATTACTGTGACAATTATTGAGTCAATAATATGAAATATTATGCAATTATCATTGTAGCAATTATTAAGACAATAATATAAATTACTATGAAATACCGTGTGCTACTATGGAATATCGTGTACTACTGTGGAATAGCGGGTGATACTGTTATTTTATTACCGTGTATTTCAACAATTAACGGTAAAATTTATGCCGCCAATTTTAAAAAAAGTTATTTCTGTCACTTTCTATATCCGACATTTATTTCGTTGTGGGGCCCACCAATGATTGGTTATTTCAGCGCCGTCGTACTTTACTGAATATAATATTTCTCGACAGGAAGAATATTTTTCGATAAAACAAATATTTCCCAACAAAACTGTTTATATGATAATTTGCATATATCACCCTTAACTATAACATTTTATCAATTAAACACTTTACTGTTTAAAAATAATTATAAGGAAAAATAAACTTTATTTCATAAGAGCCGGGGTCTTGCACCTATTATAAACCATACCCTAATAGGTTTTAACTAATATTTGAGTAAAGAGTTTTTAAATTTTAATGCTAGGTTTAGATTGATAGGATGGAATAGAGGAAGAAATGAAATAAAAGTAGTGTATTTGATGATCATTTTGGAGGATAAATTATTTAAATGGAATGAAATTGCATTTCATCCATTTGATCTTTTATTCCATGCGGTAGAGAAGGTGGAATAAAATTCATTCTAATAGAATAAATATGTGTGTGATAATTTTGTCATTATATGACACATCAACCACTACCAACAACCAAACATACACTTAAAATATCTTAAAATCATTTCATATTCCATTATATTCTTTCAATCCAAATGATATGAAAATTTTAATTATAGGATGAATGATTCCTTTTTTTTTAATATCCTAATCTAGAGTAAAATACATTGACACCCCTTGTAAATAATCATAATAACACTCATCACTCCTCTAGTTTTTTAAGTAACAGTCAGTACCCCTCTAGTTTATAATATATAACATTCACTACCTCTAGTGTGGTTGATCAACTAATATCTAAAAATATTTTTAATATAATGTATAATATACCTTTTAAGTTATAATGTTTAATATATTCACTAAATATAAATTTTTATATTATAATTTTTACTTAACTTGATCTAATTAATTAAATTATGAACTTGTGCAATAAATAACATAAATATCAAAAAATAATAAATATTCATTTTATCAAGAAAATAAAAGTCATACACTTTTTACTAATTAAATTTCTCAAAGATTAAAATTTACGTAATATACATTCAAATATATTTTTTGTAATTAAAAAGTTAAAATTTAATACCCATAAAAAGTACAAATTAACGCAAAAAAATTATAATTATTTTTCTCAAATATTAAAATTTACGTGAAACAAACTTATTATTAAAGAACAAATCTTATTATTCATATAAGGCTTAAATATAATTTACTATCCTAAACTATAGACCATATTCTACTTCGGTGATACACCTTTCAATTTTGTCAATTAAATGATTGAAATATTAATTTTTTTCTGATTCCATTCAATTGGGTCTGCCACGTCAGAAATTGCTGACGTGGTTGTCTAGGTAGGGCATAGTTGAGCTGATTGATAAGTAGGTTTTATACCTACGAATTATGTATCAACTGACTGGAATTGTTGTTTATTCCCATGAGTTTTAGTTTCTTTTCATGCATTTTATGTCATTTTTGTAGAATCTATGCTTGGGAGCTGTGTTGGTGACAATTGGAATGGAACAACATTACAAAACTCAGAAAAGTGCATATTAGAAGTAGCGCAGCCGCGACCAAAATGAGCTAGGGTGTAGCGCGGCCACGCCACATTCCAGACCCAAAAATTGGCCTCTATTATACCAGTGCGCCTGCATCGAAAGGCAATACAAAAGAATCGCGGTTGCGCCACTTCGAATTTGACCAAAGTTTGACTTTTTAAATTATTGACTTAAACTGAGTTGTAACTAATGACGTGACTTATTATTGGACTAGGATTGATATCAGTAGCTATATATAGTTATTTTATTCAGTTTATTAAGAGTATTCCAATTTAGAATTATAAGCCCTAGTTTTGAGATTGGAACGTGGAGATTGAAACAACTTGAAAGTATTGGAGATTTAAAGCAGGAGCATAATGAGAGTCTCAAGATTGCAGAAATTAGATTCTATTCTGTTCTCTACTTCTACTTTTGTATTTTTATGCTTATTCAGTTGTGGATTCTCGGCTTTAATTCAATGACAATGAAATAATTCTCTTGTTTAAGATTGCAACGGATCTTATTGCGTAACATATTTTAGTATGCTTATCTGTTAATTATTGTGATCTATTTTTGAGATTGTCTATTGGTATTTGGACTTAATTGATTAATTACCTGGTCAGTAATTACTGTGATAACATGTATGAACTTGGAAAACGAATTATAGGTTTAGATCTGATCATGATAGCATATGATTATATTTTCTGCATGGCGATGGAACTCATGATTTGTGTTTAGGATAGAGATATACCTACGCACCACATGTAATATGATAGTGAACCAGTGATTAAAATCATTTTAAATTTTAATTCACATAGGCATATAGTGAATATAGTGAATTAGTTAATTAATGTGTTCAATGCAATTCTATCAACTGTGAATTTAGTTTGATATGTTTATAATGCACTGAGAGGTGGTTATAAATAATGAGTTCCTAATAAACAGTCCATAATAGTGAGCATAATTAATAAGAAGTGCATTAATATAAGTGAAGCAATAAGTGAAATTGTGATCTTAAATCTCCATAATCTGATTTTAAACTTGTGGTGGTTAGTGTTATATTAATTAATAACACTCATGATTTGGAGTTGGCAGCAATAAGTGAAATTGTGATTTTTTTTTCCAAAATTCACAAATTGGTTAATCGTTTAATAAAATTGAGATAATACAGAAGTGATATTTGTTAGTATAAATTGCAATTCTTTTCTCTGTGGGACGACACTCGACTTACTTTTTATTACTTGTTGACCACGTATACTTGCATGTTGTGCTAAACTAAAAACAGACCAACAAGTTTTTGGCGCTGTTGCCAAGAAAAATAAATTGTGTTTATTGCTTTCAATATCAGTTTAATTAATTCGGTCTTAGTTAAAAACTTTTATTTTTATTTTTGATTTTTTTTTTGTTTACTTCCTATTTTAGGTAATTTTGATCAGTGTATGCAAACACGATCAAAATAATCGGAGCTTGAACCGTACGTGGACGATATTAAAAGACGCTTTCAACAGTTATTGAAATTCTGTTAAGAAACAAGGGATAAAATGGAGAATGAAGAGAATAAACCACTGAGGGATTTTGCCATGCCAAAAGTGGATGAATATAAATCAAGAATTACAAGGATAGCCATTGCAACTACATCATTTGAGATTAATCCCGGTACCATTCAGATGATCCAAAATTCTGTACAGTTTGAGGATTGGCAATTGATGATCCCATTGAACATTTAGTGAGCTTCCTCAAAATCTACGACACGGTTAAGTACAATGGGGTTACAGATAATGATGTGCGGCTAAGTGTGACGCCCCCAAAATAGGTATACAACACCCATTTTGAGTCGTCAAAATATATGGTACAGAAACAACTACAATTTTATTAATACAACATAAAAACTGTGAGTTTAAATACAAATATTGTCATCTAGACAATATCCACACTCAAATAAGTCCTCATTACAATTATTGATACATTATTTTACAAAAATGGTGAGGACTACTAAAACGACTTTCTAGAACCTTCATTCGCTATATTTTCGCTTCCTGAGAAGAAAAATAGAACAAAAAGGAAAAGGGTGAGCTCAACTAGCCTAGTAAAGAACATTATGACTAAGATAATATAGATCAAATTATCGTTAGTCCTCAACAGGGAAAAATTTAATAGAATACAATAGACAATAAATTTTAAATCAATATTCGCAGAGAAAATAATAATTCATTAGAAGAGTTAAGTAGAGAATGTAATCTACTATCTTCTATATGTGAATTTAAAAGTTCATTGTCTATATTTTATCCCTATAACATCAATCAATATATATCTGAAATCAAATATTCATCTTTGCACTACAGGCCAAAGATATTCCTCAGTTGGTCATGTTCATCTAAACACCTGTTCATCTTTGCACTACGGGCCAAAGATATTAATCAAAAAATCATTCATCTTTGCACTACAGGCCAAAGATATTCAGTTATATCATCATTTAGGACTGAGGATGATGAAAAATATTTTAAAAAAAAACGAATCCAGTGAAACAAAAGAATAAATATTAAGGATTCGTACTTTAAACAATCCGAGTTCAAAAATACTTCATAAATAATCATAGTGGAGTAAAATTCAAGAATGAAGACCAAAATATGGATACAATTAAAGCTAGTATCCATAATAGATATCTTAGACAAAAGAAGAAAATTTTATTTTTTTGTGAATAGTGTCGTATTCGTGAATAGTGTCGTATACGTGAATAGTAACTCCGACACAAAAAGTTCCAAATTTGATAAAAAGTTCAAACCAATATTTTAGCATAATGATATTGAAAGAATAATATCATTTATAAAAGAAATAACATCCCTTACCTCAGAAAGACAGTACTTCTGACTGGAAAACTGGATATAGTGCTGAAGTAACTTGCACCGAATAACAACTCTCAAAGTACTAAAATACTCATAAAAATACGCTCGATATTATAAAGAGAGAAGATTTTAGTTTCTAGTGTGATTTTTAATTCTAACCTAAGCACCCTATTTATAGAAAAATACTTAGAACACCAAAGCAGAAAATTTAATAAAATATTATTATTTATATTACAAATTCCTACGCCCACTTTTACCAACTGATTTCAGCCACCTAGCACATGTTAATGATGCCCATAAACATTTCAAAAACGTTTTTCTTTTAAAACAAATTTAAAACTTTTAAAAAATAATTATTTCGGAACTTCAGAACTTCAATAATTCATAATAAATAGCCCTTTTGTCAGAAAAATTCGAACCATATATTTTTTTTGTAGGAAATTTCATTATCTACAACTTTGCAAAAGAAAGTTTTTCCAAATTCTAAACAGAAATTGACCGAAATCCATAAACGGGAGAATTTACAGGCTATAATTAAATTTCAGTCAAGAAATGAGGTCCACCGACACACAAAACATGTGTTAATCATTTAATGCAACAAAAATACTCTTTCTTCTCATATATTCACCTTCATTGTAAAAATATTATCATTATTATATTATAATAATATAATAAAATATTATTTTATCAGAAAAGATAAAATATCGATTTTTAACAATTGTCACTTTAAAAAATTTTCTCCATCTATATCCACATAAAATGAATATTTTTCTCATCATATAAATCAATAATTAATTATTCTCAAATAATATTATAGAATCACAATACTGACAACCAGGCAGTTCCTAGGAAAGATGGGGCTTTCCAATAAGGATTTCTCCTTACTGGCGCGCAATTAGGTGATCAAACTTTTCTTTAGACAGAACTTTCTAGACATTGCCAATAATGTTATCTAATAATATTATTCAGATAATATGAATTATTGCTTCGATAATAGAAAATACTGTGTAGTGACAATTATTGAAACAACAGTAATATAAAATATCAACACAATAATTATTGAATCAATAAAATACTGAACAGTAATTACTGTAACAATTATTGACTAGTGTCTTCTTACGTAAGAATCAATAATTGGTGCAATACCGTGTGCTACTGTGCAACAACGCGTATTACTGTGTTTTAACCACCGAGTATTCTAACAGTATTAACGGTAACAACTACGCCGTTATTTATAAACAACTTATACTTGTCGTTTTCTTCATCCAATCGCTTTCTGTTATGGGGCCCACAAAAGACTGCGCCGTCGTACGAATATTTCCCGACAGGAAGAATATTCCACGACCAAACGAATATTCTCCGACAACAATGAATATTTTATAATCACTTGCTTATTTAAAATATTTGCATATTATACCCATAACTAACCTCATTAATCAATTCAACCCTTACTATTTCAAAATAATAAATAAAGGAAATTAAATTTCATTTATTAATAATTTGGGGTCTTACAACCTCCCCTCCTTATGAAATTTCGTCCTCGAAATTGACGTACGTACCTGGTGTTTCGAAAAGATGAGGATACCTCGCTTTCATTTCCGTTTCCAACTCCCAGGTCATTTCCTCAATAGCATGGTTCCTCCACAAAACTTTAACTTGTGGTATGACCTTTGTGCATAGGACATGCTCTTTCTTATCCAAGTCTTGGCAGGTACCTCCTCGTATGTTAATTCTTCAGCTACCTCGTCCGGTTCTAACTCAATAACGTGGTTCAGGTCTTTCACATATTTACGAAGGACAAATATGTGAAAAACGTTATGAACACGAGACATACTTGGAGGTAACACAAGTCTATAGCCCACATTTCCTACTCGGTCAAAAATCTGAAATGGGCCAATAAATCATGAATTGAGCTTTTCTCTCTTCCTGAATCTTTTAACTCCCTTCCATGGAGCAACACGTAATAATACATGATCCCCAATATCAAATTCCACGTCATTTCGATGAAGATCCGCATAACTCTTTTATCGATCTTGTGTCGTTTGTATACGTTGTCGAATCATTTGGATCTTTTCTGTAGTCATACGTACCAACTCGGGTCCCAACAATGTTGCTTCACCCACCTCATCCCAATATATTGGAGAGCGACACTTTCGTCCATACAATGTTTCGAATGGAGCCACACCTATACTTGTCTGATAACTGTTGTTGTAGGAGAATTCTACCAATGGTAAATACTTATCCCAACTCCTTTTGAAATCTAAAACACAGAGTCTTAATAGATCTTCAAGAGTTTGAATAGTCCTCTCTGATTGTCCGTCCGTTTGAGGATGGTATACCGAACTGAATCGTAAATCCGTGCCCACAGCTTTTTACAAACTAACCCAAAATTGTGAAGTGAATCTTGGGTCACGATCCGAAACTATGGATACTGGCATGCCATGCAATCTCACAATCTCACTTACATACATACGAGCAAGACGTTCAAGGGAATAAGTCTCCTGTATCGGCAAGAAATGAGCAGACTTGGTTAATCTATCAATAATAACCCCAACAACATTTATGCCTTGAGAAACAGTGGGAAGACCCGTAACAAAATCCATGGTAATGTGTTCCCACTTCCATTTCAGAATCTCAAGTGGTTGCAATGGGCCTTTAGGCACTTAATGCTCCGCCTTTACACGTTGACAAGTTAAACACCTCGAGATAAACTTTGCAATCTCTCTCTTCATATTGTTCCACAAAAATGTATGTCGAAAATCACGATACATTTTGGTACTTCCAGGATGAATTGCAAATGGTGTATTGTGTGCATCCATCATGATCTTGTACTTCAAATCAGAATCATTAGGAACACAAAGTCTAGAGTGGACTCGAAGTATTCCTTCTTCATCGATTCTTGCTTCTGGAATAGCACCTTCTTGCACTTTCTTCTTCATACGCATCAGCTCCGGGTCTGTGGCTTGAGCAACTTTAACTTTTTCGATTAAAGTTGGTTCTATATGTATACTTAACATCATTGCATGGGTCCCCGGAGTCTTGAATTCTATCTTCATCTTTTGTAAATCACACCAAATGGGCCTTTGTGTTGACAACATCGCACTCATTCCTGCGTATGATCTTCTACTCAATGCGTCGGCTACCACGTTCGCTTTTCCAGGATGGTATTGAATGGTATGGTCGTAGTCTTTCAACAGCTCGAGCCAACGTCATTGCCGCATGATGAGTTCTTTTTGGGTGAAAAAATATTTGAGACTTTTATGGTCTGAATATATCTCCACTATCTCCCCATATAGATAGTGCCTACAGATCTTTAGCGCAAGAACGACTGCTGCCAACTCTAGATCATAAGTAGGATAATTCCTCTCATATTCTTTAAGTTGTCGCGAGGCATAGGCTATGTGACGCCCCCAAAATAGGTATACAACACCCATTCTGAGTCGCCAAATACATGGTACAGAAAGCAAACTACAACTTAATAATACAATTGTCGTGCAAAATACGACAACACATACTGTGAGTTTAAATACAAATATTGTCTTCTAGACAATATCCACACTCACTCAAATAAGTCCTCATTACAATTATTCAAACACTATTTTACAGAAATAGTGAGGACTGCTAAAACATCTTTCTAGAACCATCACTCCATACCCCGACTAGATCCTGCTATGTTCTCACCTCCTGAGAAGAAAAATGGAACAAAAAGGAAAAGGGTGAGCTCAACTAGCCCAGTAAAGAATATTATGACTAAGATAATATACAACAAATTATCGTTAGTCTTCAACAGGGAAAAATCTGATAGAATATAATCGACAACAAGTTTTAGATCAACAACTGCAGCGGAAACAACAAACCATTAGAAGAGTCAAGTAGAGAAAGAATTCTACTATCTTCTAAGATTTAAAAGTCCATCATCAATATTTTATCCTTGTAACATCAATTAATAATCATCTTTATCCAAATATTCATCTTTGCACTACAGGCCAAAGATATTCATTTGTATCATCTGTCAGTCATGTTCATCTCAACACCTGTTCATCTTTGCACTACAGGCCAAAGATATTCATCAAGTAATCATACATCTTTGCACTACAGGCCAAAGATATTCAGTAATATCATCATTTAGGACTGAGGATGATGAAAAATATCTTAAAGAGAACGAATCCAGTAAGACAGAAGGACAAATATTAAGGATTCGTATAACAGTTTATCCAAGATCAATAATACTTCATAATAATCAATTGTGAAGCAGAATTCAAAAATAAAGATCAAAACATAGATACAATCAAAGATAGTAACCATAATAGACATCTTGGATAAAAAGAAAAAATTTTATTTTTCGGTGAATAGTGTCGTATTCGTGAATAGTGCCGTATACGTGAATAGTAACGTATACGTGAATAGTAACCCCGACACAAAAAGTTCTAAATTTGATAAAAACTCATATCAATATTTCAGCATAATGATATTGAAGAAAATAATATCATTTAAGAAGAAAATAATATCCCTTACCTCAAAATATCAGTACTTCTGGTCGGAATACCGGTATAAGGCTGAAAGAAACTTGCTCTGATGAATAGAAACTCTCAAAGTATCTAAATACTCACAAAATACACTCAATAATCTAGAGAGAGAAAGAGAGAAAACTTGTTTCTGGTGTGATTTTTAATTCTAACTTAGCCCTCTATTTATAGGAAAATTTTAGTAGGCTTGACCTGCAACCTGATGGCTTTACCTGCTACTATTCCCACCCACCACATTTGAAATATAATTCAGCACATTTCTTCACCAACCAAGAGTGGGGCCCACCAATTCTAGAATTTTCCATCAAAATGATAAACTCCGAAAATTCAACAATTTCTGAACCAGTCATCTCGTAAAATTCATAATAAATCATACGTTCATTTTTAACGGTTCAAAATTTGTGGACATATACTCAACTTATATATGTATAACATATCCAAAAATTACCACGATCCAACGGTCGGATTAAAAATTATAACCCCCGCAAAATATCTCAAAAACCCTGATTTTTAATACCTCCATTCCGACAAAAATACTGATAAAAACCTCAACATTAACTCCTTCATTTTTAACCACAAAAATATATCCCTCATTTATATCCACATAAAATAAATATTTCCTTATCATATGAATCAATAATTAATTATTCACAAATAATATTACAGAATCACATTTATGACAACCAGGCCGTTCCCAGGAAAGAGGGGGCTTTCCAATAAGGATTTCTCCTTACTGGCGCGCAATTAGATGACCAAACCTCTCCTTAGACAGAACTTTCTAGACATTGCCAATAATGTTATCTAATAATATTATTCAAATAATATGAATTATTGATCTGATAATAGAAAATACTGTGCAGCAACAATTATTGAAACAACAATAATATAAAATATCAACGCAGCAATTATTGAATCAATAAAATAAAATATTGAACAATAACTACTGTAACAATTATTGAGTAGTGCCTTCTTACGTAAGAATCAATAATTGGTGCAATACCGTGTGCTACTGTATTTTAACCACCGGGTATTCCAACAGTATTAACGGTAACAACTACGCCGTTATTTATAAACAACTTATACTTGTCGTTTTTTTCATCCAATCGCTTTCCGTTATGGGGCCCACACAAGGCTGCGCCGTCGTACGAATATTCCCCGACAGCAAGAATATTCCACGACCAAACGAATATTCCCCGACAAAATGAATATTTTATAACCACTTGCTTATTTTGCAAAATTTGCACATTTCACCCATAACCAAAGTATTATATCAAATTAACCCCTTATTATTCACAATAATATTTAGAGAAAATTTGATTTTATTCATTAATAAGTTGGGGTCTTACAACCTCCCCTCCTTATGAAATTTCGTCCTCGAAATTGACGTACGTACCTGATGTTTCAAAAAGGTGAGGATACCTCGCTTTCATTTCTGATTCCAACTCCCAGGTCATTTCTTCAATAGCATGGTTTCTCCACAAAACCTTAACTTGTGGTATAACCTTCGTGCGTAGGACATGCTCTTTCCTATCCAAGATCTTAACAGGTACCTCCTCGTACGTTAAATCTTCAGCTATCTCGTCTGGTTCTAACTCAATAATGTGGTTCGGGTCTTTAACATATTTACGAAGCATAGATATGTGAAAAACATTATGAACACGAGACATGCTTGGAGGTAATGCGAGTCTATATGCCACATTTCCTATTCGCTCAAGAATCTCAAATGGACCAACAAATCTTGGATTGAGCTTTCCTCTCTTCCCAAATCTTGTAACTCCCTTCCATGGTGCAACACGTAACAATACATGATCCCCAATATTAAATTCCACGTCCTTTCGATGAAGATCCGCATAACTCTTTTGTCGATCCTGTGCCGTTTGTATACGTTGTCGAATCGTTTGGATCTTCTCTGTAGTAATGCGTACCAACTCTGGTCCCAACAATGTTGCTTCACCCACCTCGTCCCAGCATACTGGAGAACGACATTTTCTTCCATACAACGCCTCAAATGGAGCCACACCTATGCTCGCCTGATAACTGTTGTTGTAGGAGAATTCCACCAATGGTAGGTACTTATCCCAACTCCCTTTGAGATCTAGGACACAAAGTCTTAATAGATCTTCAAGAGTTTGAATAGTCCTCTCTGATTGTCCGTCCGTTTGAGGATGGTATGCCGAACTGAATCGTAAATCCGTGCCCATAGCTTTCTGCAAGCTAACCCAAAATCGTGAAGTGAATCTTGGGTCACGATCCGAAACTATGGATACTGGCATGCCATGCAATCTCACAATCTCGTTCACGTACATACTAGCAAGACGTTCAAGGGAATAAGTCTCACGTATCGGCAAGAAATGAGCGGACTTGGTTAATCTATCAACAATAACCCAAATCGCATCTATGCCTTGAGAAACCTTGGGAAGACCTGTAACAAAATCCATAGTAATGTGTTCCCACTTCCATTTCGGGATCTCAAGTGGTTGCAATGGACCCTTTGGCACTTGATGCTCCGCTTTTACACGTTGACAAGTTAAACATCTCGAGATAAACTCCGCGATCTCTCTTTTCATATTGCTCCACCAAAATGTATGTCGAAGATCGTGATACATTTTGGTACTCCCAGGATGGATTGCAAACGGTGTGTTGTGTGCCTCCATCATTATTCTATGCTTCAAGTCAAAATCGTTAGGAACACAAAGTCTGGAGTTGACTCGAAGTATTCCTTCTTCATCGATTCTTGCTTCTGGAATAGCACCTTCTTGCACTTTCTTCTTCATACGCATCAGCTCCATGTCCGTAGCTTGAGCAGCTTTAACTTTATCGATTAAAGTCGGTTCTACTCGTATATTTGATATCATCATGTGGGTACTTGGAGCCTTCATCTCTATCTCCATCCTTTGCAAGTCATACAAAATGGGCCTTTGTGTTAACAACATTGCACTCGTACCCGCATATGATCTTCTACTCAATGCGTCAGCTACTACGTTTGCTTTTCCAGGATGATATTGGATGGTATGATCGTAATCTTTCAACAGCTCGAGCCAACGTCGCTGCCGCATGTTGAGTTCCTTTTGGGTGAAGAAATATTTGAGGCTTTTATGATCTGTATAGATCTCCACTTTCTCCCCATACAGGTAGTGTCTCCAGATCTTCAACGCAAAAACGACTGCTGCCAACTCCAAATCATGAGTAGGATAATTCCTCTCATATTCTTTGAGTTGTCGTGAGGCATAGGCTATGACTTTCCCATGTTGCATGAGAACACATCCTAACCCTTTGCCTGAAGCATCGCTGTAGATAACAAATCCATCCGAACCAGATGGTATTGTCAGAACAGGTGCCGAAATGAGTCTCCTCTTGAGTTCTTGGAAACTCTTCTCGCATTCCTCACTCCATACGAATTTTGTATCTTTCCGAGTCAGCTGAGTTAACGGAGTAGCGATTCGAGAAAATCCTTCCACAAATCTCCGATAATAACCAGCTAAGCCCAGAAAGCTACGTACTTCGGTTACCGACTTCGGTTGCTCCCAACTTTGTATGGCTTCAATCTTCGCCGGGTCGACAGATACTCCATGTTTTGACACCACGTGCCCAAGGAATGCTACTTCCTCAAGCCAGAACTCGCATTTCTTCATTTGGCATATAGCTTATTTTCACGAAGCCTTTGCAGTACCAGCTTCAAATGGCGCTCATGATCTTCACGGCTTTTGGAATAGATGAGGATGTCATCAATAAAGACAACAACGAACTGATCCAAATATTCTTTGAATACACGGTTCATCATATCCATGAAGGCAGCAGGAGCATTAGTCAATCCAAAAGACATACTAAGAATTCATAATGCCCGTACCGAGTTCTGAAGGCAGTCTTTGGAATATCCTCAGTTTTAATCTTCAGCTGATGATATCCAGAACGAAGATCGATCTTTGAAAAGAATTGTGCTCCTTGTAACTGGTCAAACAGGTCATCAATGCGAGGTAGCGGATACCTATTCTTGATGGTGACATGGTTCAATTCTCGATAGTCAATACAAAGTCGCATACTCCCGTCTTTCTTCTTTACGAATAAAACAGGAGCACCCCAAGGAGACGTACTAGGACGAATAAAACCGATGTCCAACAACTCCTGTAGTTGGACTTTTAACTCCTGAAGTTCAATAGGAGCCATTCGATATGGAGTTTTAGAAATGGGCTTTGTACCGGGTTCAAGGTCAATAAAGAATTCAACTTCACGTTCTGGGGGTAGACCAGGAAGTTCTTCAGGAAATACATCGAGAAATTCTCTAACAATAGAAATATTATTCAAATCTGACTTGTCTTTGTTCAAATCCATAACATGGGCTAAGAAAGCTTGACATCCGTTTTTCAATAAACGAATAGCTTTGTGGCTTGATATGACAGTGACTGATTTTAGTGGTTTAGTAGTTTGAATTCGTATGACAGGTTGGTTAGGAATATGAAAACTAACAACCTTACGAAAACAATCAATTTTAGCATGATGAGTGGTTAACCAATCAATTCCTAAAATCACATCAAAAGCAAGTATCTTTAAAGAGATAAGATCAACAGGTAATGTGATAGTGCCAACTTGGATCATGCAAGATTTATAAACTGTAGATGTAACGAAGGTTTCACCCAACGGAGTTTCAACAGATAAGTTAAAGTCCAATTTCTCCGGAGTCAAGTTTAAACGTTGAGCACAAGCAGGAGAGATAAAAGAATGGGTAGAACCGGTATCTAGTAAAGTATAAACTTCGCAAGAATTCAAGATTAGCTTACCCGTGATCACCTCGTTCGGGTTTCTCGCGTTTTGGCCAGTCACGACAAACGCCCTTCCAGGAACCGCTGATTTCGACTTATCCGGGACAACTTTTGGAGTCACCATCCCCGCTGAACTTGGTTTTGCTACAGAACACTCTCGAGCTATATGACCCTCCTTTCCACAGTTATAACATACCTTGGATTGTTGTGGGCAGTTTGGGCTGATATGTCCCTCTTTCCCACATTTGTAACATACGACCGGTGGTCGTTCTCCTCCCCTAGAAACAGTTGATGTTTGTGCTGACGTCTTCACGTTATCATTGTTGTACCTTCTCTTCTTGAAATCTCCTCCCGACTCGCTCCTTCTATTATCACGACCACGATTACCACCAGAGTGGTTACCGCTTTTGTCCGAATATTTTCCTCCCTGCTGGTTTTCATTGCTTCGATGACTGCCGCCACCGGTATGACCCTGGTTGTGGTCCCTCGGTTGCACATACTCATTATCTCGCTCTAATAATTGAGCCCTGTTTACAACATCTGAATATAAAAAAAATTTATGAGAGATAAGATATTGCCGAATCTCGGTTTTAGACCTCTCAGAAACATCCTTGTCATTCGTTCCTCATTTTCGACCAAATGAGGTGCAAACCTGGATAACTCTGCAAACTTCGCCTCGTACTGGGACACCGTCATGTTGTTTTGTTCCAGTCTGATAAACTCAACCTCCTTCATATGACGAATACTTTCAGGAAAGTACTTGTCATTGAACAGTTTTTGAAATGTTTCCCAGACATGTTGAGTGCGTCAGGCTGGGTACGCTTCACAGACTCCCACCAGTAGTCTGCCTCACCGCGGAACATAAAGGTGGCGAATGGAACCTTCTGTTCCTCCGTGCATCCCAAGACATCGAATATCTTGGTAATTTGCTTGACCCACGTTTCCGCCATGATCGGATCCGGCTTTCCCTTAAATTCTGGTGGTCCCAATTCTTTGAACTGCTTAGCTGTGACAAACCGCGCGTTGTTATCATTTCCACCCGTATTCTGCACACGAGTCTCCCTCGTCTGATTTTGCATGAACTGCAAAAAGCTCCTAAACATTCCATCATTCATCGTTTGCTCGGTAACGTTGTTTACAGGAGGAATATTGCCTTCCTGTTGCACGTTCCCCTGGGTGGTGATCAAAGGTGTCTCCACGGTCTGATTTACTCCATTATTAACGTTCTCAGCTGCCATTCTTAAATACTGCCATAAAACAAGGGTTAATAGTCATGTCATATATTATCCCTATACTCTGACCGACCAAATAAACACCAAATAAACTTAGTCAGGTCATACTAGCGAAGGAATTCCCCGTCTCTCCCCTCCTAGTTCTTGTCTCACATCTCAGCCAGGGATCATATCCCTAAGCTCTGATACCAACTGTGACGCCCCCAAAATAGGTATACAACACCCATTCTGAGTCGCCAAATACATGGTACAGAAAGCAAACTACAACTTCAATAATACAATTGTCGTGCAAAATACGACAACACATACTGTGAGTTTAAATACAAATATTGTCTTCTAGACAATATCCACACTCACTCAAATAATCCTCATTACAATTATTCAAACACTATTTTACAGAAATAGTGAGGACTGCTAAAACATCTTTCTAGAACCATCACTCCATACCCCGACTAGATCCTGCTATGTTCTCACCTCCTGAGAAGAAAAATGGAACAAAAAGGAAAAGGGTGAGCTCAACTAGCCCAGTAAAGAATATTATGACTAAGATAATATACAACAAATTATCGTTAGTCTTCAACAGGGAAAAATCTGATAGAATATAATCGACAACAAGTTTTAGATCAACAACTGCAGCGGAAACAGCAAACCATTAGAAGAGTCAAGTAGAGAAAGAATTCTACTATCTTCTAAGATTTAAAAGTCCATCATCAATATTTTATCCCTGTAACATCAATTAATAATCATCTTTATCCAAATATTCATCTTTGCACTACAGGCCAAAGATATTCATTTGTATCACCTGTCAGTCATGTTCATCTCAACACCTGTTCATCTTTGCACTACAGGCCAAAGATATTCATCAAGTAATCATACATCTTTGCACTACAGGCCAAAGATATTCAGTAATATCATCATTTAGGACTGAGGATGATGAAAAATATCTTAAAGAGAACGAATCCAATGAGACAGAAGGACAAATAGTAGGGATTCGTATAACAGTTTATCCAAGATCAATAATACTTCATAATAATCAATTGTGAAGCAGAATTCAAAAATAAAGATCAAAACATGGATACAATCAAAGATAGTAACCATAATAGACATCTTGGACAAAAAGGGAAAATTTTATTTTTCGGTGAATAGTGCCGTATACGTGAATAGTAACGTATACGTGAATAGTAACCCCGACACAAAAAGTTCCAAATTTGATAAAAACTCATATCAATATTTCAGCATAATGATATTGAAGAAAATAATATCATTTAAGAAGAAAATAATATCCCTTACCTCAAAATATCAGTACTTCTGGTCGGAATACCGGTATAAGGCTGAAAGAAACTTGCTCTGATGAATAGAAACTCTCAAAGTATCTAAATACTCACAAAATACACTCAATAATCTAGAGAGAGAAAGAGAGAAAACTTGTTTCTGGTGTGATTTTCAATTCTAACTTAGCCCTCTATTTATAGGAAAATTTTAGTAGGTTTGACCTGCAACCTGATGGCTTTACCTGCTACTATTCCCACCCACCACATTTGAAATATAATTCAGCACATTTCTTCACCAACCAAAGTGGGGCCCACCAATTCTAGAATTTTCCATCAAAATGATAAACTCCGAAAATTCAACAATTTCTGAACCAGTCATCTCGTAAAATTCATAATAAATCATACGTTCATTTTTAACGGTTCAAAATTTGTGGACATATACTCAACTTATATATGTATAACATATCCAAAAATTACCACGATCCAACGGTCGGATTAAAAATTATAACCCCCGCAAAATATCTCAAAAACCCTGATTTTTAATACCTCCATTCCGACAAAAATACTGATAAAAACCTCAACATTAACTCCTTCATTTTTAACCACAAAAATATATCCCTCATTTATATCCACATAAAATAAATATTTCCTTATCATATGAATCAATAATTAATTATTCACAAATAATATTACAGAATCACATTTATGACAACCAGGCCGTTCCCAGGAAAGAGGGGGCTTTCCAATAAGGATTTCTCCTTACTGGCGCGCAATTAGATGACCAAACCTCTCCTTAGACAGAACTTTCTAGACATTGCCAATAATGTTATCTAATAATATTATTCAAATAATATGAATTATTGATCTGATAATAGAAAATACTGTGCAGCAACAATTATTGAAACAACAATAATATAAAATATCAACGCAGCAATTATTGAATCAATAAAATAAAATATTGAACAATAACTACTGTAACAATTATTGAGTAGTGCCTTCTTACGTAAGAATCAATAATTGGTGCAATACCGTGTGCTACTGTATTTTAACCACCGGGTATTCCAACAGTATTAACGGTAACAACTACGCCGTTATTTATAAACAACTTATACTTGTCGTTTTCTTCATCCAATCGCTTTCCGTTATGGGGCCCACACAAGGCTGCGCCGTCGTACGAATATTCCCCGACAGCAAGAATATTCCACGACCAAACGAATATTCCCCGACAAAATGAATATTTTATAACCACTTGCTTATTTTGCAAAATTTGCACATTTCACCCATAACCAAAGTATTATATCAAATTAACCCCTTATTATTCACAATAATATTTAGAGAAAATTTGATTTTATTCATTAATAAGTTGGGTTCTTACAGGCTATAACTTTCTCACGTTGCATGAGAACCCATCTTAGCCCTTTGCTTGAAGCATCGTTGTAGATAACAAATCCATCCGAACCAGATGGTATTGTCAGAAACAGGTGCCAAAATGAGTCTCCTCTTGAGCTCTTGGAAACTCTTCTCGCATTTCTCGCTCCATACGAATTTTGTATCCTTCCGAGCCAACTGAGTTAACGGGGTAGCGATTCGAGAAAACCTTCCACGAATCTCCGATAATAACCCAGCTAAGCCCAGAAAGCTACGTACTTCGGTCACGTCTTTGGTTGCTCCCAACTTTGTATTGCTTCAATCTTTGCCGGGTCAAACAGATACTCCATGTTTTGACACCACGTTGCCCTAGGAATGCTACTTCCTCAAGCCAGAACTCGCATTTCTTCAACTTAGCATATAGCTTATTTTCACGCAGCCTTTGGAGTACCAGCTTCAAATGGTGCTCATGATCTTCACGACTTTTGGAATATATGAGGATGTCATCAATAAAGACAACAACGAAATTATCCAAATATTCTTTGAATACTCGATTCATCATATCCATGAAAGTCGCAGGAGCATTAGTCAATCCAAAAGACATGACTAAGAATTCATAATGCCCGTGCCGAGTCCTGAAGGCAGTCTTTAGAATATCCTCAGTTCTAATCTTCAGCTGATGATATCCAGAACGAAGATCGATCTTTGAAAAGAATTGTGCTCCTTGTAACTGGTCAAACAGGTCATCAATACAAGGTAGCGGATACCTATTCTTGATAGTGACATGGTTTAATTCCCGGTAGTCGAGACAAAGTCGCATACTCTTGTCTTTCTTCTTTACGAATAAAACAGGAGCACCCCAAGGAGATGTACTAGGACGAATGAAATCGATGTCCAACAACTCCTGTAGTTGGACCTTTAACTCCTGAAGTTCAATAGGAGCCATTCGATATGGGGCTTTAGGAAATGGGCTTTGTACCAGGTTCAAGATCAATAAAGAATTCAACTTCACATTCTGGGGTAGACCGGAGTGTTCTTCAGGAAATACGTCAGGAAAGTCAATAACAACAGAAATATTATTCAAATATGACGTGTCTTTATTCAAATCCATAACATGGGCTAAGAAAGATTGACATCCGTTTTTTAATAAACGAATAGCTTTATGACTTGATATAACAGTGATTAATTTTAATGGCTTAGTTGCTTGAATTCGCACAACAGGTTGGTTAGGAATATGAAAACTAACAACCTTACGAAAATAATCAATTTTGGCATGATGAGTAGTTAACCAATCAATCCCTAAAATTACGTCAAATGCAAATATCTTTAAAGAGATAAGGTCAACAGGTAAGGTGATGGTGCCAACTTGGATCAAACAAGATTTATAAACAGTGGATGTGATGAAAGTTTCTCCTAACGGAGTCTCCACAGATAAATCAAAGTCTAATTTCTTCGGAGTCAGTTTAAACGTTGAGCACAAGCAGGAGAAAAAAAATAAATGGGTAGCACCGGTATCTAGTAAGGTATAAACTTCACATGAATTTATGATTAGCTTACCCATGATCAACTCGTTTGGGTTCCTCGCATGTTGACCAGTCACGACAAACGCTCTTTCAGGAACCGTTGACTTTGACTTTTCTGGGACAAACCTTTTTGAGTCACCATCCTCGCTGGACTTGGTTTCGCTACAGTGCAATCTCGAGTGATATGTCCTTCCTTTCCACAGTTATAACATACCTTAAAGTGTTTGTGGGCAGTTTGGGCTGATATGTCCTTCTTTTTCGCACTTATAGCATATGA
>CM029018.1:21387928-21430428 GCA_016801055.1 Panax notoginseng
GTAAAATACGACAATAACACATACTGTGAGTTTTAATATAAATATTATACAAAGACAATATCTACACTCAACTTAATTCTCAATACAATTATTGTCACACTATTTTTATAATGGATTGAGACACTTCTTGTAAGACCCAATTTTTTATATAATAAAATCGATTTATTCTCTAATTATTATTTTAAATAATAAGGTGTTAATTTGATATAATATTGTGGTTATGGGTGAAAATGTGCAAATTTTGTAAAATAAGCAAGTGGTTATAAAATATTCATTGTTGTCGGGGAATATTCGTTTGGTCGTGAAATATTCTTGCTGTCGGAGAATATTCGTACGATGACGCAGCCATTTGTGGACCCCACAACGGAATTTATTATCGGAATGAGAAAAAGACAGAAATATTTTTTTATAAATAACGGCGTAATCGTTACCGTTTACACTGTTGAACTACCGGTAGTAAAAGTACAATAATACGCGTGGTTGCATAGTAGCACACGATATTGATTATTGGTGCTTACGTGAGAAGTAACTCAGTTTTACTCAATAATTGTTACAGTAATTATTATTCAATATTTTATTTTATTGATTCAATAATTGCTACGTTGATATTTTATATTATTGTTGTTTCAATAATTGTCACTGCACAGTATTTTCTATTATCAGATCAATAATTCATATTATTTGAATAATATTATTAGATAACATTATTGGCAATATCTAGAAAGTTTTGTTTAAGAAGAGGTTTGGTCATCTAATTGCGCGCCAGTAGTAAGGAGAAATCTTTATCGGAAAGCCCCCTCTTTCCTAGGAACGACCTGGTTGTCATAATTGTGATTCTGTAATATTATTTGTGAATAATTAATTATTAATTTATATGATAAGAAAATATTTATTTTATGTGGATATATTTATTGTAGTTATATAAAAAAATTAATGCTGTGGTGTTTTATCAGTATTTTTGGCGAAATAGAGGTGCTAAAAATCATCCGTATGTGGATTTCGGATATTTTCTGTTTGAAATTTGGAAAAACTTAAAGCTACAAAGTTGTAGAGAATTAAATTTTCTATGAAAAGCACATGGGATTCGATTTTTTTTGAAAAAGGGCTATTTTATATGAATTATTGAAGTTACTAATTATTTAAAATATTTTAAAATTTTCTAGAATTGGTGGGCCCCACTTTTGGTTGGTGAGAAATGTGCTAAAATTTTATTTCAAAAGTGGTGGGCGGGAATAGTAACAAGTAAAGCCATCAAGTAGCAGGTTAAGTCTGCTTCGGCGTTCTAACACTTTCCTATAAACAGGGTGCTTTAGTAAGAATTGAAAATCACACCAGAAACAAGTTTTCTCTCTTTCTCTCTCTATATTATCGAGCGTATGTGTGTGAGTATTTAGATACTTTGAGAGTTGCTATTCAGTACAAGTTCTTTCAGCACTATATCCGATATTCCAGCCAGAAGTACTGCTCTTTTGAGGTAAGGGGTATTATTTATTTCACATTCTGAAGAGATATTATTTTTCGTATTCGTATGAATATTATTTCTGTTCAATATTCATAAGAAATTTTATTTCGTTCAATATTCGCGAGAAATATTATATTCGTTTAATATTCGTAATAAATATCATTTTCGTTTAATATTCGTAAGGGATGTTATTTTCTTCGTAAAGGATATTATTTTCTTCAATATCATTATGTCAAATTATTGATATGAGTTTTATTGTGAAATTTTTACCTTTTTGTGTCGGGGTTATTATTCCCGAAGTTACTATTCACTGGGTACTATTTACTCGATTACAATTCACCCGGGGTACTATTCAAGATAAAAATTGATTACTTTTCGGTCCAAATCATTTTTGATACAATATGATTCTTGAATTTTACTTCACAAAGCAGTATCATGTTGACAATTTGGACGTTATTTATTTCTGGATAAATTAAATTATAAATCTTTAAAAATTTATCCTTGAACTTGTTTTATTGAATTCTTATATCATTGTCATCATCCTCATATTTATATTCTGTTGAAAGTCATCTATGGCCTGTAGTGCATAGATAGACTTGGTATGATTATGACCAGGGATTAGTCGGTATAATCATGACCGTAATGTTACAAATGATGTGGTAAAAGTCCTCATTGGCCCGTAGTGCATTGATGGACAGTTTTTGGTATGATTATGGCCACGGATTCTCTTCGGCCAAGGGTGCAAAGATGAATTATTTTATGACATGATCATGATCGTTGATGAAAACACGATTATCCTTGACCGTAGTGCAGGGATGATTCGATGATGTGGATTATTTATTAAGCTGAGTCTCAGCGATAAAAGTGATAAAAAATCTTTTAAATCATAAAAGATGGTAGATATTATGCTCTACTTGACTCTTTTAATGGATTATTATTTCCGCTGCAGCTGTTGATCTAAAACTTGTTGTCTATTATATTCTAACAGTTGTTATACTATTGAAGGCTAAGGATAATTTGTTCTGCATTATCTTAGTCATAATATTTCTTACTGGGCTAGTTGAGCTCACCCTTTCTTTCAATGTTCTCTTCAAGAAATGAGATTATAGCTGAGACTAGTCGGGGAATGGATTGACGATCCAGATGGTTGCATTAGTAGTCCTCACTATTCTGTAAAATAGTGTGATAATAATTGTAATAAGAACTTATTTTGAGTTTTAATACTGTCTAGAAGACAATATTTGTATTAAAACTCACAGCTTATGTTGTGTCGTATTCTACACGACATTTAATAGTTGTATAAATTAAGTTTGTATTTGTATTCTGTACCATGTATTTGGCGACTCAGAATGGATGATGTATACCTATTTTGGGGGCGTCACAGTTGGTGTCAGAGCTTAGGGATATGATCCCTGGTTGAGATGTGAGACAAGAACTAGGAGGGGAGAGATGGAGAATTCCTTCGCTAGTATGACCTACCTAAGTTTATTTGGTATTTAATTGGTCGATCAGAGTATAGGGATAATATGTGACATGTCAATTAACCCTTGTTTTGTGACAGTGTTTGAAAATGACATCCGAGAATGTTGAGAATAGCAATGGAGCACATGAGACTGTTGAATCACCAACGATCATTATCCAGGATAATGTGCATCAGGAAGGCAATAATCCTCGTGTAAACAACAACACTGATCAAATAACGAACAACAGTACGTTTAGGAGCTTTTTAGAATTCATGCAACACCAAACGAGAGAGACTCCAGTTCATAATGCAGGTGGAAACACTGGCAACCCACGGTTGGTCACCGCTAAGCAGTTCAAGGAGCTGGGATCACCGGAGTTTTTGGGAAAGCCAGAACCACTTAAGGCAGAGACGTGGATAAAACAGATCACCAAGATATTTGATGTCTTGGAATTCTCAGAGGAGTAAAAGGTTCCATTCGCCACCTTTATATTGCGTGAAGAAGCAGATCATTGGTGGGAATCTATAAAATGTACCTAGCCTGACGC
This sequence comes from Panax notoginseng, assembly GCA_016801055.1. NCBI lineage: Eukaryota > Viridiplantae > Streptophyta > Magnoliopsida > Apiales > Araliaceae > Panax > Panax notoginseng. The sequence continues at coordinate 21,391,401 of CM029018.1, forward strand.
ACTCAAGATGTCTTGGGAGAAGTTCCAATAATTGTTCAACGACAAGTACTTTTCCGAAAGTATTCGTTACATGAAGGAGGTGGAATTCATCAAGTTGGAGCAAAATAATATGACCGTATCACAGTACGAAGCTAAGTTTGCCGAGTTGTCCTGATTTGTATCCCACTTAGTTGATAATGAGGAGAGAAAAATGCGGATGTTTCTAAGAGGTTTGAAACCCGAGATACGTCATACCTAATTTCTCACAAACTATATTTGTATTCAGATGTTGTAAATAGGGCTCAGTTATTGGAGCGCGATAACGAGTCAACCCAACCTAGAGAAAATAACTGACAAAATGATAATACCAGTGGTAGCAGTCATCGAAGCGGTGACAACAATCGTGGAGGTAATTATCATGCCAAGAATGGTAACCACTTCGGTGGTAATCATGACCAAGATAATAGAAGTGGAAATTTCAAGAAGAGGAGGTTCAATAATGATGGAAAGACAACAGCACCAACACCCGTTTCAAAAGAAAAAGAACGACCACCGGTCGTATGTTTCAAATGCGGACAGGAGGGACACATCCGTCCAAATTATACGCAACAACCCAAAGTGTATTTCAATTGCGGAAGAGAAGGTCACCTAGCTTGATTTTGTCATGTAGTGAAGTTAAGTCCAACGGGGATAGTGATGCCAAAGGATGTCTCAGACAAGTCAAAGTCGGTAGTTTAAGTGAGAGCGTTTGTCAAGGAACCCGAACGAAGCTATCACGGGTAAGTTAATCATAAACTCTTGCGAAGTTTATACCTTATTCGATATTGGTTCTACCCATTCTTTTATTTCTCCTACTTGCGCTCAACGTTTAAATTTGACCCCAGTACAAAACCCATTTCTAAAACCCTCAAATATTTCTTCATCCAAAACGAACGTAACATGCGCAAAAGACATTGCTCGAGCTGTTGAAGATTACGACCATACCATTCAATATCATCGTAGAAGAGCGAACGTGATAGCTGACGCGTTGAGTAGAAGATCGTATGCAGTTACGAGTGCGACATTGTTAACACAAAGACCCATTTCGTACGACTTACTCTAGAGACCCACGTGATGATGTTAAAAATACAATTAAAACCAACTTTTGATAAAAAGTTAAAGCTGCTTAGGCTACAGACTCATAGCTGATGAATGTGAAGAAGAAGGTTCAAGAGGACGAAGAGAGGAAATCTCAACCCTTGATTTAATTGTTCTATTTAAAATCCTCGATCGAGTAGGAACTGTGGCCTATAAACTCGTTTTAACACCAAGTATATCGCGTGTTCATAATGTTTTTTTCGTATCGATGTTACGTAAATATGTGGACGACCCGAGCCACATTATTGAATTAAAATCGGACGAGATAACGGAAGATTTAACGTATTAAGAGGTACCTGTTAAAATATTATATACGAAGAAACATATTTTTACGCTCAAAGGTTATACCTCAAGAGTTAGAATTGATGAAGTATCCTTATCTGTTCGGCATACCAGGTACGTACGTCAATTTCGAGGACGAAATTATATAAGGAGGGGAGGTTGTAAGACTCCAATTTTTTTATAAATAAAATCGATTTCCTCTAATTATTATTTTGAATAATAAGTTGTTAATTTGATATAATGCTGTGGTTATGGATGAAATGTGCAAATTTTGTAAAATAAGCAAGTGGTTATAAAATATTCATTGTTGTCGGGGAATATTCGTTTGGTCGTGGAATATTCTTACTGTCGGGGAATATTCGTACGATGGCGCAGCCATTTGTGGACCCCACAACGGAATTATTGTCAGAATGAGAAAACGACAGAAATATTTTTTATAAATAACGGCATAATAGTTACCGTTAACACTGTTGAACTACCCGGTAGTAAAAATACAGTAATACGTGTGGCTGCATAGTAGCACACGGTATTAATTATTGGTGCTTACGTGAGAAGTTACTCAGCTTTACTCAATAATTGTTACAGTAATTACTGTTCAATATTTTATTTTATTGATTCAATAATTGTTACGTTGATATTTTATATTATTGTTGTTTCAATAATATATTATTGTTGTTTCAATAATTATCACTGCACAGTATTTTCCATTATCAGATCAATAATTCATATTATTTGAATAATATTATTAGATAACATTATTGGTAATGTCTAGAAAGTTCTGTCTAAGGAGAGGTTTGATCATTTAATTGCGCGCCAGTAAGGAGAAATCTTTATCGGAAAGCCCCCTATTTCCTGAGAACGACTTAGTTGCCATAATTGTGATTCTGTAATATTATTTGTGAATAATTAATTATTGATTTATATGCTAAGAAAATATTTATTTTATGTTAGGGATGCAAACGAGTCGAATCTCAGCGAACACCTTCATGCTCAGATTTGGCTCGACTCGAAAAAATTGAGCTCGAATTCGACTAGGAATAGATAAGGGATTTATATTTTTGTGCCAGATTCGACTCAGATCATTACTCGGACCTACTCGGTTCGTAAGTACTCAACTCGTTTACAAAACGAGTTACTCATGTGCCTTCAAATCGAGTTTTGAATATGAACCATTTCACTTAAAATTGAACCACTACATACTAAATTGGTTACTTAACTAATATTTATATATAAAACTTTTTTACTTTTATTTATGTATTGAAATTATAAAAAATGTAATATAAATTGACATTTAATTCATTGATTTATTCAAGTACAAGTTTACACAATTTCATACTACACTTTATAAATTATAAAGATTGATACAAATATCACATATTTAGCTTACTAGCATGGATCAGACCAATATTCGAATATAATCCATCGAGCAAGTATCGAGTATGGTTTGAGAAAAAAATGAAATACTCGAACGTTAATATGAGCGAACACTGGTATGCTCGAGTTCGACTCGTGTATCATTAAACAGAAAACGAGTATGGATCAGATTCGACTCGGATCAACTTCGAATTCGAGTTTTGGATCATATTTTCGAGTCGATCTCGAGTCGAGTACCGAACTACTTGGTTCGGTTATCACCCCTATTTTATGTGGATATATTTTATTGTGGTTATAAATGAAGAAATTAATGTTGTGGTGTTTTATCAGTATTTTTGGCGAAATAGAGGTGCTGAAAATCATCCGTATGTGGATTTCGAATATTTTTTTGTTTGAAATTTGGAAAAATTTAAAGCTACAAGTTGAAGAGAATTAAATTTCCTATAAAAAGCACATGGGATTCGAATTTTTTTGAAAAAAGGGCTATTTTATATAAATTATTGAAGTTACTGATTATTTAAAATATTTTGAAAATTTCTAAAATTGGTGGGCCCCACTTTTGGTTGGTGAGAAATGTGCTAAAATTTTATTTCAAAAGTGGTGGGCGGGAATAGTAACAAGTAAAGCCATCAAGTATCAGGTTAAGTCTGCTTCGGCGTTCTAACACTTTCCTATAAACAGGGTGCTTAGTAAGAATTGAAAATCACACCAGAAACAAGTTTTCTCTCTTTCTCTCTCAATATTATCGAGCGTATTTGTGTGAGTATTTAGATACTTTGAGAGTTGCTATTCAGTACAAGTTTTTTTAGCACTATATCCGATATTCCAGTCAGAAATACTGCTCTTTTGTGGTAAGGGGTATTATTTATTTCACATTTTGAAGAGATATTATTTTTCATATTCGTATGAATATTATTTTTGTTCAATATTCATAAGAAATTTTATTTCGTTCAATATTCGCGAGAAATATTATATTCGTTTAATATTCGTAATGAATATCATTTTCGTTTAATATTCGTAAGGGATGTTATTTTCTTCGTAAAGGATATTATTTTCTTCAATATCATTATGTCAAATTATTGATATGAGTTTTATTGTGAAATTTTTACCTTTTTGTGTCGGGGTTATTATTCCCGAAGTTACTATTCACTGGGTACTATTTACTCGATTACAATTCACCCGGGGTACTATTCAAGATAAAAATTGATTACTTTTCGGTCCAAATCATTTTTGATACAATATGATTCTTGAATTTTACTTCACAAAGCAGTATCATGTTGACAATTTGGACGTTATTTATTTTTGGATAAATTAAATTATAAATCTTTAAAAATTTATTCTTGAACTTGTTTTATTGAATTCTTATATCATTGTCATCATCCTCATATTTATATTCTGTTGAAAGTCATCTATGGCCTGTAGTGCATAGATGGATTTGGTATGACTATGACCAGGGATTATTCGGTATAATCATAACCGTAATGTTACAAATGATGTGGTAAAAGTCCTCATTGGCCCGTAGTGCATTGATGGACAGTTTTTGATATGATTATAGCCATATATTCTCTTCGGTCAAGGGTGCAAAGATGAATTATTTTATGGCATGATCATGACCGTTGATGAAAACACGATTATCCTTGGCCCGTAGTGCAGGGATGATTCGATGATGTGGATTATATATTAAGCTGAATCTTAGCGATAAAAGTGATGAAAAACCTTTTAAATCATAGAAGATGGTAGATATTATGCTCTACTTGACTCTTCTAATGGATTATTGTTTTCGCTGCAGTTGTTGATCTAAAACTTGTTGTCTATTATATTCTAACAGTTGTTATAGTATTGAAGGCTAAGGATAATTTATTCTACATTATCTTAATCATAATATTTCTTACTGGGCTAGTTGAGCTCACCCTTTCTTTCACTGTTCTTTTCAGAAAATGAGAATATAGCTGGGACTAGTCGGGGAATGGATTGACGGTCTAGATGGTTGCATTAGTAGTCCTCACTATTCTGTGAAATAGTGTGACAATAATTGTAATAAGGACTTATTTTGAGTTTTAATACTGTCTAGAAGACAATATTTGTATTAAAACTTACAGCTTATGTTGTGTCGTATTCTACACGACATTTAACAGTTGTATAAATTAAGTTTGTATTTGTATTCTGTACCATGTATTTGGCGACTCAGAATGAATGATGTATACCTATTTTGGGGGCGTCACACTTCTACAGTATCAGACCATCACTCCATTCCCCGACTAGTCTCAACTATACTCTCGTTTCCTGAGAAGAACAATGGAACAAAAATAAAAAATGAGCTATCCTGTAAAGAATATTATGACTAAGATAATAAAGAATAAATTATTTTTAAATTTCAACGATAACAAATCAGAGTGTTAGGATAATGACAGTGTCAATAATAACTGCAATGGAACAAATAATTCATTAGAAGAGTCAAGCAGAGAATAATGTTTGCTATCTTTTACGATTTAAAAGTCCATCATCAATATTTTATCCCTGTAACACCAATAAATAATTATGCAAATCAACATTTTATCTTTGCATTACGGGCCAAAGATATTCGTTCATATCACTAGTGATCATGATCATGCCAAACACCAATCCATCTTTGCACTATGGGCCAAAGATAACTTTCACTACAAGTCTTTATCTGTAACACCAAAGGCCATGATTGTACAAATACACAATTCATAGTCATAATTAGACCTGACAAACGGGCGGGCGGGCCGAGAGCAGGCCGGGCCAAAATGACCCGGGTTTTGATGGGCTGATATTGTGAGGTCCGTGGCCCGGGTTGGACCTGGGCTGAAATATTACGGCCCATGGCCCATGTTTCTATTGGCAGCCCGCGGGCCTGAGCCTAAATTGCCAGGTCTAAGTCATAATCATATCAATTAACAGTTCATCTTTGCACTACAGGCCAAAGATAACTTTTCACCACAATTTAAGTCTGGGGATGATGACAATGATATAAATGATGAATATAAATAATAAGAATAATAAGATCAAGAATAAACATTAGAGATTTAATTTATCCAGAGTTCAAGAATATCCAAGTTGTCAACATGACGACCAAAACGTGGATTCAAATTCAAGAATGATATTCAAGATTTATATTTCAAAGATAATTTGGACAAAAAGGCTATACTTCATCGTGAATAGTACTCGATCGTGAATAGTACTCCGACGTGAATAGTACACCGACATGAATATATTAAAATTTAATAATAAAGTTTAGGTGAATAAAATATTCAAGTGAAATGATATTAGATGAAGCACAAGCATTAAAAAATTTCTAATCATTTCAAGAATTATAGAAGCAATACTTACCATATAGTAAGTTTAAATTTAGGAATATGAATTGAAATAATATCACTTACAAAATATGGAGTATGAAAGAAAATGATACCCCTTACGAGTATTGAAAGAATATAATATCTTTTACCTAAGTAGGAGACCTGATCTGACTATATAAAGGAGATTATCTTAAGGAATTCTGACTCTTTTTGCAATACTCAGAGTATCTTTACACTTAAAAGAAATATACTCACAATATTATATTCATAATATTAGAAAAGTTTTCTGTAAGACCCCGACTTTTATGAATAAAGATTAATTTTTTCTCGAAATATATTTTTAAATATTATGGTGTGGTTTTGTTATATTATTATAGTTGTGGGTAATATTTATAAATTTTGCAAAGTAAGCAAGTTGTTATAAAATATTCGGGTCGAAAAATATTTGTTTTAACAGAGAATATTCGTACGATGGCACAATCATTGGTGGACCACACAACGGAAGTATTGTCGTAGTTAGAAAACGACAGAATTATATTTTTATAAAAATAACGGCGAAAGTTTTATCGTTGAACTACTCGGTGGTAAAAGTACAGTAATACGCGTGGTTGCATAGTAGCACACGATATTGATTATTGATGCTTACGTAAGAAGTCACTCAATTATTGCTACAGTAATTGCTGCATAATATCTCTCATATTATTGATTGTCACAGTATCAATATTTTTATATTATTAAATCAAAAATTGTGACGACAAAATTATTTATATTATTATTTGTAATATTGACGATGTTTAGAAAGTTCTATCAAGGAGAGATTTGGTCACCTAATTGCGCGACAATAGGGAGAAATCCTTATCGGAAAGCCCCCTCTTTCTTGAGAATGATCTGGTTGTTAAATATTGTGAATTATAATATTAATGATGAATAAGTTCGTGTTGATTAAAATGAAATTGATAGTTTCATTGTGTTGGGATTATTAGTGTTAGTGGAAATCAACATTTATTTCGATAATAATTGATGTCTGGAGGTTATATTGACCAATCGGGTAATTAATCGGATAAATGAGCAATTAATTGCTATTAATTCACATGCTTTAACTATTTGTTCACATGTGTGTACTATTGATTCACATGCATGTATTATTAGGGGAGGTGGTGCAAGATTGATAATACTTGTATGACTAAATTAAAAATGAAGAAAAAGATGAAGGCATTATACTGTAATATTTCGAGCCCCAAAACGTGCAATTATTGAAACTATATTTTTTATAAATAGAAGCTCATTCTCACTAATTTACTACGACTCACAAGTGCAATTATAGAGAGAGAAGCTATAGAGAAAAAGAAGAAGAGAAGTCTGCTACCTCACTATTCTAGTATCTAGTCTTCTTCTGAGGTAAGAGATATTATTTTTGTTCAGTATTCATAAGGAATAATATTTTTTTTCCATACTCTGTAGTATGTGAGTAATATTATTTCGTCTTATATTCCTGATTATACCCTTATTTTGATAAAGTATTGCTTCTATACTCCGTGAAATTAGTAGAATATCCTTGAAATTTGCGCTTCATCTAGTATCGCTTCACAAGGATATTTTCTGCACATTCTTGTTAAATTTTAAGCTTTTCATGCCGAAGTACTGTCTATTAGTATTATTCATTTATACGATACTATTCATAAAAATATTATTCATGGGTACTATTCACAAAGTACTATTCTTAAAGTACTATTCACGAGTACTATTCCGAAGTACTATTCACGGGGTATTATTCCCGAAGTACTATTCACCTGGGTACTATTCACCTGGGTACTATTCACCCAGAGTACTATTCATGATAAAAAATATTTTTTTTTTCGGTCCAAATCATTTTTGATACAATATCATTCTTGAATTTTACTCCACAAAGCAGTATCATGTTGGCAATTTGAACATTATTGAATTCTGGATAAATTAAATTATAAATTTTTAAAAATTTATCATTTATTTTTTTTAATTGAATTCTTATATCATTGTCATCATTCTCATGCTTATATTGTGATGAAAGTAATCTTTGGCTTACGTGCATAGATGGACTGTTGATTGGTATGATTATGACCAGGGATCATTCGGTATAATCATGACCCGTAATGTTACAAATGATGTGATAAAAGTCCTCATTGGCCTGTAGTGCATTGATGGACAGTTGTTGGTATGATTATGACCAGGTATTATTCGGTATAATCATGACCATTGATGATTACATGAATATCCTTGGTCCTGGTGCATGGATGATTCGATGATGTGGTTTATTTATTAAGCTGAGTCTCAGTGATAAAGTTGATGAAAAACCTTTTTAAATCATAGAAGATAGTAGATATCATGCTCTACTTGACTCATCTAATGGATTGCTTGTTCCGCTGCAGTTAAACTTGATGTTTATTGTATTTTATTAGTTTAACACTGTTGAAGGTTAACGATAATTCATTCTGCATTATCTTAGTCATAATATTTCTTACTGGGCTAGTTGAGCTCACCCTTTTGCTTTCATTGTTCTCTTCAGGAAATGAGAACATAGCCGGGACTAGTCGGGGAACAGAGTGATGGTCCGAGATGGTAGCTATAGTAGTCCTCACTATTTTATGAAATAATGTGATAATAAATATAATGAGAACTTCATTTGAGTTTGAATATTGTCTATAAGATAATATTCTTGTAAAAACTCTAAGCTACGCTGTTGTCGTATTGTATAAAAGAAGTTTATATTTGATTTATGTACCATGTATTTAGCGACTCAGAATGGGTGATGTATACCTATTTTGGAGGCGTCACAGTTGGTATCAAAGCTTAGGGATATGATCCCTGTCTGAGATGTGAGACAAGAACTAGGAGGGGAGAGACGAGGAATTCATTCGATAGTATGACCTACCTAAGTTTATTTGGTATTTAATTAGTCGGTCAGAGTATAGGGATAATATGTGATCTATTAATTAACCCTTATTTTGTGGCAATGTTTGAAACTGACATCTGAAAATGTTGAGATCAGCAATGAAGTACATAAAACCGTTGAGTCACCAACGGTCAAATACCCAGGATAATGTGCAACAGGAAGACAATAATTCTCAAGTAAACAATAACATCGATCAAATGATGAACGATAGGATGTTCAAAGGCTTTATGCAATTTATGCAACATCGGGCGAGAGGGTCCTATTCAAAATGCAGGTGGAAATACTGGTTACTCTCGGACGATCACTGCTAAACAGTTCAAAGATCTGGGACCACCGAAGTTTTGGGAGAGCCTAAACCACTTAAGGTGGAGATGTGGATAAAGCAGATCACCAAGATATTTGATGTCTTGGGATACTCCGAGGAGCAAAAGGTTCCCTTTTCCATCTTCATGTTGCGAGAAGAGGCAGATTACTGGTGAAAATTTGTAAAGTGTACTCAACCTGCCGCACTTAAGATGTCTTGGGAGAAGTTCCAAGAATTATTCAACGACAAGTACTTTCCCGAAAGTATTCGTCACATGAAAGAGGTAGAGTTTATCAAGTTGGAGCAAAACAATATGACCGTGTCACAGTACGAAGCTAAGTTTGCCAAGTTGTCCCAGTTTACGTCCCACTTGGTTGATAATGAGGAGAGAATGATGCGGATATTTCTAAGAGGTTTAAAACCTGAGATACGTCAATACCTAATTTCTAACAAACTGTGTTTGTATTCAGATGTTGTAAATAGGGCTCAGTTATTGGAGCGCAATAATGAGTCAACCTAACCGAGAGAGAGCAACCGACGAATTGATAATACCAGTGATAGCAGTCATCGAAGCGGTGACAACAAACGTGGAGGGAATCAACATGCCAGAAATGGTAACCACTTTGGTGGTAATCATGGCCAAGATAATAGAAATGAAAATTTCAAGAAGAGAAAATTCAATAATGATGGAAAAACGTCAGCACCAGCACTTGTTGTTAAGGAAGGAGAACGACCGTCGGTCGTATGTTACAAATGCGAACGGAAGGTACACAACAGTCCAAACTGTACGCAGCAGTCCAAGGCATGTTACAATTATGGAAGAGAAGGTCACCTAGCCCGATTTTATCGTACACCAAAGTCAAGTCCAGCTGGGATGGAGGCATCAAAGGCCGTCCCAAACAAGACAAAACCGGTAGTTCAAGGGAGAGCATTTGTCGTAACCTCCCAAAAACGAGGAATCCGAATGAGATGATCACGGGTAAGCTAGTCATAAATTCTAGCGAAGTATATACCTTATTTGATACTGATTCTACACATTCTTTTATTTCTCCTACTTGCGCTCAACGTTTAAATTTATCTCCGGAGAAATTAAACTTTGACTTATCTGTTGAAACTCCGTTGGGAGAAATCTTCATTACATCCACTGTTTATAAGTCATGTTTGATTCAAATCGGTAACCGCACGTTACTTGTCGATCTTATCTCTTTGAAAATACCTGCATTTGATGTGATTTTAGGGATTGATTGGTTAACTACTCATCATGCTAAAATCGATTATTTTCGTAAGGTTGTTAGCTTTTATATTCCTAACCAACCTATTATGCTAATTTAAGCAACCAAACCACTAAAGTCAATCACTGTCATATCAAGCCATAAAGCAATTCGTTTATTGAAAAACGGATGTCAAGCTTTCTTAGCCCATGTCACGGATTTAAATAAAAATACGTCATATTTGAATGATATTTCTATTGTTAATAAATTTCCTGACGTATTCCCTGAAGAACTTCCTGGCCTACCCCCAGAGCGTGAAATTAAATTTTGTATCGACCTTAAATCCGGTACAAAACTCATTTCCAAAGCACCATTTCGAATGACTCCTATTGAACTTCAGGAGTTAAAGACCCAACTGCAGAAATTGTTAGACATCGGCTTCATTCGTCCTAGTACGTCTCCTTGGGATGCTCCTGTTCTATTCGTGAAGAAGAAAGATGGGAGTATACGACTTTGTATTAATTATCAGGAATTGAATTATGTCACCATAAAAAATAGATACTCGTTGACTCGCATTGATGACCTGTTTGACCAGTTATAATGAGCTAAATTCTTTTCAAAGATCGATCTTCTTTCCGGATATCACCAGTTAAAGATTAAAACTGATGACATTCCAAAGACTTCTTTCAGAACTCGGTACGGGCATTATGAATTTATAGTCATGTCCTTTGGATTGACTAATGCTCCTACTGCCTTCATGGATATGATGAACTGAGTATTCAAGGAATATTTGGATCATTTTATGGTTGTCTTTATTGATGACATCCTCATATACTCCAAAAGCCGTGAAGATCATGAGTAATACTTGAGGTTGCTACTTCAAAAGTTTCATGAAAACAAGTTATATGCCAAGTTGAAGAAATGCGAGTTCTGGCTCAAGGAAGTAACATTTCTTGGGCACGTGATATCAAATCATGGAATATCTGTTGACCCGACAAAGATTGAAGCAATTCAAAGCTGGGAGCAACCTAAGTCAGTGACTGAAGTATGTAGCTTTCTCAGCTTAGCTGGTTATTATCAGAGATTCGTAAAAGGGTTTTCTCGAATCACTACTCCATTAACTCAGCTGACTCGGAAAGATACAAAATTCGGTTGGAGCGAGGAATGTGAAAAGAGTTTTCAAGAACTCAAGAGGAGACTTATTTTAGCACCTGTTCTGACAATACCATCTGGCTCGGAGGGATTTGTCATCTACAGTGATGCTTCAGGCAAAGGGTTAGGATGCGTTCTCATACAACATGAGAAAGTCATAGCCTATGCCTCACGACAACTCAAAGAATATGAAAGAAATTATCCTACTAATGATCTAGAGTTGGCAGTTGTCATTTTTGTGCTTAAGATTTGGAGGCATTACCTGTATGTAGAGAAGGTGGAGATCTATACGGATCATAAAAGCCTCAAATATTTCTTCACTCAAAAGGAACTTAACATGCACCAACTGTAAGACCCCAACTTTTATAAATAAAGATTAATTTTTTATAAATATCATTTTTGAATATTATGGAGTTAATTTGATATAATATTATAGTTGTGGGTAATATTTATAAATTTTGCAAAGTACACAAGTTGTTATATAATATTCAATTGGTCGGGGAATATTCGTTTTAACAGGGAATATTCGTACAACGGCACAATCATTGGTGGACCCTAAAACGTAATTATTGTCGGATTGAGAAAAACGACAAAAATATTTTATTAAAAATAACGGCGGAAGTTTTACCATTGATACTGTTGAACTACTCGGTAGTAAAAGTACAGTAATACGTGTGATTGCATAGTAGCACACGGTATTGATTATTAATGCTTATGTGAGAAGTCACTCAGTTTGATTCAGTTATTGTCAGTTAATAATATGAATTATTTAGCGATAATGACGTTTTGTTTTATTCGTATTATTAACGTAATAAAACAGAAACATCTTTTTATATAAAACAGAATACTTTATTAAAGTTATTCTATAAATAGAATATATTATATTTTATTTAAAAGATTTTTCTTTAAATATGGACCGTCAGATTAAAGTAATCAATCTGGACCGTTCATGGATTAGTTACTATGCATTCTATTTTTCTATAAATAGCAGCTCATTCCTTCATTATTTCTTACGAATTCACTGAACTGTAGAGAGAGAAACTATAGAGAGAGAGAAGAAGAGTATTCTGCTACTTAACTACTTCCTTATTTCAGCTCTTCTTTAAAACGGTAAGGGATGTTATTCTTTCTTATTAATGAAGAGAACTGTTGTTATTCCATTTCTTATTATTCTGTTGGAATAACCTGTATACGCGGTCTACCCTATACTTGGTGACATTCTTCTATTATTCTGTTGGAACATCCTGTCTGTGTGTTTTACACTGGACCTGGTTCCGTTTTTATTATTATTCTGTTGGAACATCCTGTTTGTGTGTTTTACACCGGACCTGGTTCCGTCTTTATTATTATTCTGTTGGAACATCATGTCCGTGTGTTTTACACCGGACCTAGTTCCGTTTTTATTATTATTCTGTTGGAACATCCTGTCTGTGTGTTTTACACCGGACCTGGTTCCGTCTTTATTATTATTCTGTTGGAATATCCTGTCTGTGCGTTTTACGCCGAACCTGGTTCCATTATTTATTATTCTGTGGAAATAACCTATCTGTGCGGTCTATCGCATGCATGGTGATTTCTTTGTTATTCCATTCTTTATTATACTCAGTTGGTTAAGTTTTGACTTCTATACTCCATGAAATTTGTGGAATATCCTTGATAATTGCGTTTCATCCAGTATCTTTTCATGAAAATATTCTTCTAAGCATTCTTGAATTTTACTCCACAAAGCAGTATCATGTTGACAATTTGGATGTTGTTAATTGTTGGATAAATTAATTCTTGAACTTGTTTTATTGACTTCTTATATCATTGTCATCATCCTCATGTTTATAAAATGTTAAAAGTCATCTGTGGCAATATGAAGAGATCTTCGACATACATTTTGGTGGAGCAATATGAAGAGAGAGATAGCGAGGTTTATCTCAAGGTGTTTAACTTTTTATTACTGTGACAATTATTGAGTCAATAATATGAAATATTATGCAATTATCATTGTAGCAATTATTAAGACAATAATATAAATTACTATGAAATACCGTGTGCTACTATGGAATATCGTGTACTACTGTGGAATAGCGGGTGATACTGTTATTTTATTACCGTGTATTTCAACAATTAACGGTAAAATTTATGCCGCCAATTTTAAAAAAAGTTATTTCTGTCACTTTCTATATCCGACATTTATTTCGTTGTGGGGCCCACCAATGATTGGTTATTTCAGCGCCGTCGTACTTTACTGAATATAATATTTCTCGACAGGAAGAATATTTTTCGATAAAACAAATATTTCCCAACAAAACTGTTTATATGATAATTTGCATATATCACCCTTAACTATAACATTTTATCAATTAAACACTTTACTGTTTAAAAATAATTATAAGGAAAAATAAACTTTATTTCATAAGAGCCGGGGTCTTGCACCTATTATAAACCATACCCTAATAGGTTTTAACTAATATTTGAGTAAAGAGTTTTTAAATTTTAATGCTAGGTTTAGATTGATAGGATGGAATAGAGGAAGAAATGAAATAAAAGTAGTGTATTTGATGATCATTTTGGAGGATAAATTATTTAAATGGAATGAAATTGCATTTCATCCATTTGATCTTTTATTCCATGCGGTAGAGAAGGTGGAATAAAATTCATTCTAATAGAATAAATATGTGTGTGATAATTTTGTCATTATATGACACATCAACCACTACCAACAACCAAACATACACTTAAAATATCTTAAAATCATTTCATATTCCATTATATTCTTTCAATCCAAATGATATGAAAATTTTAATTATAGGATGAATGATTCCTTTTTTTTTAATATCCTAATCTAGAGTAAAATACATTGACACCCCTTGTAAATAATCATAATAACACTCATCACTCCTCTAGTTTTTTAAGTAACAGTCAGTACCCCTCTAGTTTATAATATATAACATTCACTACCTCTAGTGTGGTTGATCAACTAATATCTAAAAATATTTTTAATATAATGTATAATATACCTTTTAAGTTATAATGTTTAATATATTCACTAAATATAAATTTTTATATTATAATTTTTACTTAACTTGATCTAATTAATTAAATTATGAACTTGTGCAATAAATAACATAAATATCAAAAAATAATAAATATTCATTTTATCAAGAAAATAAAAGTCATACACTTTTTACTAATTAAATTTCTCAAAGATTAAAATTTACGTAATATACATTCAAATATATTTTTTGTAATTAAAAAGTTAAAATTTAATACCCATAAAAAGTACAAATTAACGCAAAAAAATTATAATTATTTTTCTCAAATATTAAAATTTACGTGAAACAAACTTATTATTAAAGAACAAATCTTATTATTCATATAAGGCTTAAATATAATTTACTATCCTAAACTATAGACCATATTCTACTTCGGTGATACACCTTTCAATTTTGTCAATTAAATGATTGAAATATTAATTTTTTTCTGATTCCATTCAATTGGGTCTGCCACGTCAGAAATTGCTGACGTGGTTGTCTAGGTAGGGCATAGTTGAGCTGATTGATAAGTAGGTTTTATACCTACGAATTATGTATCAACTGACTGGAATTGTTGTTTATTCCCATGAGTTTTAGTTTCTTTTCATGCATTTTATGTCATTTTTGTAGAATCTATGCTTGGGAGCTGTGTTGGTGACAATTGGAATGGAACAACATTACAAAACTCAGAAAAGTGCATATTAGAAGTAGCGCAGCCGCGACCAAAATGAGCTAGGGTGTAGCGCGGCCACGCCACATTCCAGACCCAAAAATTGGCCTCTATTATACCAGTGCGCCTGCATCGAAAGGCAATACAAAAGAATCGCGGTTGCGCCACTTCGAATTTGACCAAAGTTTGACTTTTTAAATTATTGACTTAAACTGAGTTGTAACTAATGACGTGACTTATTATTGGACTAGGATTGATATCAGTAGCTATATATAGTTATTTTATTCAGTTTATTAAGAGTATTCCAATTTAGAATTATAAGCCCTAGTTTTGAGATTGGAACGTGGAGATTGAAACAACTTGAAAGTATTGGAGATTTAAAGCAGGAGCATAATGAGAGTCTCAAGATTGCAGAAATTAGATTCTATTCTGTTCTCTACTTCTACTTTTGTATTTTTATGCTTATTCAGTTGTGGATTCTCGGCTTTAATTCAATGACAATGAAATAATTCTCTTGTTTAAGATTGCAACGGATCTTATTGCGTAACATATTTTAGTATGCTTATCTGTTAATTATTGTGATCTATTTTTGAGATTGTCTATTGGTATTTGGACTTAATTGATTAATTACCTGGTCAGTAATTACTGTGATAACATGTATGAACTTGGAAAACGAATTATAGGTTTAGATCTGATCATGATAGCATATGATTATATTTTCTGCATGGCGATGGAACTCATGATTTGTGTTTAGGATAGAGATATACCTACGCACCACATGTAATATGATAGTGAACCAGTGATTAAAATCATTTTAAATTTTAATTCACATAGGCATATAGTGAATATAGTGAATTAGTTAATTAATGTGTTCAATGCAATTCTATCAACTGTGAATTTAGTTTGATATGTTTATAATGCACTGAGAGGTGGTTATAAATAATGAGTTCCTAATAAACAGTCCATAATAGTGAGCATAATTAATAAGAAGTGCATTAATATAAGTGAAGCAATAAGTGAAATTGTGATCTTAAATCTCCATAATCTGATTTTAAACTTGTGGTGGTTAGTGTTATATTAATTAATAACACTCATGATTTGGAGTTGGCAGCAATAAGTGAAATTGTGATTTTTTTTTCCAAAATTCACAAATTGGTTAATCGTTTAATAAAATTGAGATAATACAGAAGTGATATTTGTTAGTATAAATTGCAATTCTTTTCTCTGTGGGACGACACTCGACTTACTTTTTATTACTTGTTGACCACGTATACTTGCATGTTGTGCTAAACTAAAAACAGACCAACAAGTTTTTGGCGCTGTTGCCAAGAAAAATAAATTGTGTTTATTGCTTTCAATATCAGTTTAATTAATTCGGTCTTAGTTAAAAACTTTTATTTTTATTTTTGATTTTTTTTTTGTTTACTTCCTATTTTAGGTAATTTTGATCAGTGTATGCAAACACGATCAAAATAATCGGAGCTTGAACCGTACGTGGACGATATTAAAAGACGCTTTCAACAGTTATTGAAATTCTGTTAAGAAACAAGGGATAAAATGGAGAATGAAGAGAATAAACCACTGAGGGATTTTGCCATGCCAAAAGTGGATGAATATAAATCAAGAATTACAAGGATAGCCATTGCAACTACATCATTTGAGATTAATCCCGGTACCATTCAGATGATCCAAAATTCTGTACAGTTTGAGGATTGGCAATTGATGATCCCATTGAACATTTAGTGAGCTTCCTCAAAATCTACGACACGGTTAAGTACAATGGGGTTACAGATAATGATGTGCGGCTAAGTGTGACGCCCCCAAAATAGGTATACAACACCCATTTTGAGTCGTCAAAATATATGGTACAGAAACAACTACAATTTTATTAATACAACATAAAAACTGTGAGTTTAAATACAAATATTGTCATCTAGACAATATCCACACTCAAATAAGTCCTCATTACAATTATTGATACATTATTTTACAAAAATGGTGAGGACTACTAAAACGACTTTCTAGAACCTTCATTCGCTATATTTTCGCTTCCTGAGAAGAAAAATAGAACAAAAAGGAAAAGGGTGAGCTCAACTAGCCTAGTAAAGAACATTATGACTAAGATAATATAGATCAAATTATCGATAGTCCTCAACAGGGAAAAATTTAATAGAATACAATAGACAATAAATTTTAAATCAATATTCGCAGAGAAAATAATAATTCATTAGAAGAGTTAAGTAGAGAATGTAATCTACTATCTTCTATATGTGAATTTAAAAGTTCATTGTCTATATTTTATCCCTATAACATCAATCAATATATATCTGAAATCAAATATTCATCTTTGCACTACAGGCCAAAGATATTCCTCAGTTGGTCATGTTCATCTAAACACCTGTTCATCTTTGCACTACGGGCCAAAGATATTAATCAAAAAATCATTCATCTTTGCACTACAGGCCAAAGATATTCAGTTATATCATCATTTAGGACTGAGGATGATGAAAAATATTTTAAAAAAAACGAATCCAGTGAAACAAAAGAATAAATATTAAGGATTCGTACTTTAAACAATCCGAGTTCAAAAATACTTCATAAATAATCATAGTGGAGTAAAATTCAAGAATGAAGACCAAAATATGGATACAATTAAAGCTAGTATCCATAATAGATATCTTAGACAAAAGAAGAAAATTTTATTTTTTTGTGAATAGTGTCGTATTCGTGAATAGTGTCGTATACGTGAATAGTAACTCCGACACAAAAAGTTCCAAATTTGATAAAAAGTTCAAACCAATATTTTAGCATAATGATATTGAAAGAATAATATCATTTATAAAAGAAATAACATCCCTTACCTCAGAAAGACAGTACTTCTGACTGGAAAACTGGATATAGTGCTGAAGTAACTTGCACCGAATAACAACTCTCAAAGTACTAAAATACTCATAAAAATACGCTCGATATTATAAAGAGAGAAGATTTTAGTTTCTAGTGTGATTTTCAATTCTAACCTAAGCACCCTATTTATAGAAAAATACTTAGAACACCAAAGCAGAAAATTTAATAAAATATTATTATTTATATTACAAATTCCTACGCCCACTTTTACCAACTGATTTCAGCCACCTAGCACATGTTAATGATGCCCATAAACATTTCAAAAACGTTTTTCTTTTAAAACAAATTTAAAACTTTTAAAAAATAATTATTTCGGAACTTCAGAACTTCAATAATTCATAATAAATAGCCCTTTTGTCAGAAAAATTCGAACCATATATTTTTTTTGTAGGAAATTTCATTATCTACAACTTTGCAAAAGAAAGTTTTTCCAAATTCTAAACAGAAATTGACCGAAATCCATAAACGGGAGAATTTACAGGCTATAATTAAATTTCAGTCAAGAAATGAGGTCCACCGACACACAAAACATGTGTTAATCATTTAATGCAACAAAAATACTCTTTCTTCTCATATATTCACCTTCATTGTAAAAATATTATCATTATTATATTATAATAATATAATAAAATATTATTTTATCAGAAAAGATAAAATATCGATTTTTAACAATTGTCACTTTAAAAAATTTTCTCCATCTATATCCACATAAAATGAATATTTTTCTCATCATATAAATCAATAATTAATTATTCTCAAATAATATTATAGAATCACAATACTGACAACCAGGCAGTTCCTAGGAAAGATGGGGCTTTCCAATAAGGATTTCTCCTTACTGGCGCGCAATTAGGTGATCAAACTTTTCTTTAGACAGAACTTTCTAGACATTGCCAATAATGTTATCTAATAATATTATTCAGATAATATGAATTATTGCTTCGATAATAGAAAATACTGTGTAGTGACAATTATTGAAACAACAGTAATATAAAATATCAACACAATAATTATTGAATCAATAAAATACTGAACAGTAATTACTGTAACAATTATTGACTAGTGTCTTCTTACGTAAGAATCAATAATTGGTGCAATACCGTGTGCTACTGTGCAACAACGCGTATTACTGTGTTTTAACCACCGAGTATTCTAACAGTATTAACGGTAACAACTACGCCGTTATTTATAAACAACTTATACTTGTCGTTTTCTTCATCCAATCGCTTTCTGTTATGGGGCCCACAAAAGACTGCGCCGTCGTACGAATATTTCCCGACAGGAAGAATATTCCACGACCAAACGAATATTCTCCGACAACAATGAATATTTTATAATCACTTGCTTATTTAAAATATTTGCATATTATACCCATAACTAACCTCATTAATCAATTCAACCCTTACTATTTCAAAATAATAAATAAAGGAAATTAAATTTCATTTATTAATAATTTGGGGTCTTACAACCTCCCCTCCTTATGAAATTTCGTCCTCGAAATTGACGTACGTACCTGGTGTTTCGAAAAGATGAGGATACCTCGCTTTCATTTCCGTTTCCAACTCCCAGGTCATTTCCTCAATAGCATGGTTCCTCCACAAAACTTTAACTTGTGGTATGACCTTTGTGCATAGGACATGCTCTTTCTTATCCAAGTCTTGGCAGGTACCTCCTCGTATGTTAATTCTTCAGCTACCTCGTCCGGTTCTAACTCAATAACGTGGTTCAGGTCTTTCACATATTTACGAAGGACAAATATGTGAAAAACGTTATGAACACGAGACATACTTGGAGGTAACACAAGTCTATAGCCCACATTTCCTACTCGGTCAAAAATATGAAATGGGCCAATAAATCATGAATTGAGCTTTTCTCTCTTCCTGAATCTTGTAACTCCCTTCCATGGAGCAACACGTAATAATACATGATCCCCAATATCAAATTCCACGTCATTTCGATGAAGATCCGCATAACTCTTTTATCGATCTTGTGTCGTTTGTATACGTTGTCGAATCATTTGGATCTTTTCTGTAGTCATACGTACCAACTCGGGTCCCAACAATGTTGCTTCACCCACCTCATCCCAATATATTGGAGAGCGACACTTTCGTCCATACAATGTTTCGAATGGAGCCACACCTATACTTGTCTGATAACTGTTGTTGTAGGAGAATTCTACCAATGGTAAATACTTATCCCAACTCCTTTTGAAATCTAAAACACAGAGTCTTAATAGATCTTCAAGAGTTTAAATAGTCCTCTCTGATTATCCGTCCGTTTGAGGATGGTATACCGAACTGAATCGTAAATCCGTGCCCACAGCTTTTTGCAAACTAACCCAAAATTGTGAAGTGAATCTTGGGTCACGATCCGAAACTATGGATACTGGCATGCCATGCAATCTCACAATCTCACTTACATACATACGAGCAAGACGTTCAAGGGAATAAGTCTCCTGTATCGGCAAGAAATGAGCAGACTTGGTTAATCTATCAATAATAACCCCAACAACATTTATGCCTTGAGAAACTGTGGGAAGACCCGTAACAAAATCCATGGTAATGTGTTCCCACTTCCATTTCAGAATCTCAAGTGGTTGCAATGGGCCTTTAGGCACTTAATGCTCCGCCTTTACACGTTGACAAGTTAAACACCTCGAGATAAACTTTGCAATCTCTCTCTTCATATTGTTCCACAAAAATATATGTCGAAAATCACGATACATTTTGGTACTTCCAGGATGAATTGCAAATGGTGTATTGTGTGCATCCATCATGATCTTGTACTTCAAATCAGAATCATTAGGAACACAAAGTCTAGAGTGGACTCGAAGTATTCCTTCTTCATCGATTCTTGCTTCTGGAATAGCACCTTCTTGCACTTTCTTCTTCATACGCATCAGCTCCGGGTCTGTGGCTTGAGCAACTTTAACTTTTTCGATTAAAGTTGGTTCTATATGTATACTTAACATCATTGCATGGGTCCCCGGAGTCTTGAATTCTATCTTCATCTTTTGTAAATCACACCAAATGGGCCTTTGTGTTGACAACATCGCACTCGTTCCTGCGTATGATCTTCTACTCAATGCGTCGGCTACCACGTTCGCTTTTCCAGGATGGTATTGAATGGTATGGTCGTAGTCTTTCAACAGCTCGAGCCAACGTCATTGCCGCATGATGAGTTCTTTTTGGGTGAAAAAATATTTGAGACTTTTATGGTCTGAATATATCTCCACTATCTCCCCATATAGATAGTGCCTACAGATCTTTAGCGCAAGAACGACTGCTGCCAACTCTAGATCATAAGTAGGATAATTCCTCTCATATTCTTTAAGTTGTCGCGAGGCATAGGCTATGTGACGCCCCCAAAATAGGTATACAACACCCATTCTGAGTCGCCAAATACATGGTACAGAAAGCAAACTACAACTTTAATAATACAATTGTCGTGCAAAATACGACAACACATACTGTGAGTTTAAATACAAATATTGTCTTCTAGACAATATCCACACTCAAATAAGTCCTCATTACAATTATTCAAACACTATTTTACAGAAATAGTGAGGACTGTTAAAACATCTTTCTAGAACCATCACTCCATACCCCGACTAGATCCTGCTATGTTCTCACCTCCTGAGAAGAAAAATGGAACAAAAAGGAAAAGGGTGAGCTCAACTAGCCCAGTAAAGAATATTATGACTAAGATAATATACAACAAATTATCGTTAGTCTTCAACAGGGAAAAATCTGATAGAATATAATCGACAACAAGTTTTAGATCAACAACTGCAGCGGAAACAACAAACCATTAGAAGAGTCAAGTAGAGAAAGAATTCTACTATCTTCTAAGATTTAAAAGTCCATCATCAATATTTTATCCTTGTAACATCAATTAATAATCATCTTTATCCAAATATTCATCTTTGCACTACAGGCCAAAGATATTCATTTGTATCACCTGTCAGTCATGTTCATCTCAACACCTGTTCATCTTTGCACTACAGGCCAAAGATATTCATCAAGTAATCATACATCTTTGCACTACAGGCCAAAGATATTCAGTAATATCATCATTTAGGACTGAGGATGATGAAAAATATCTTAAAGAGAACGAATCCAGTAAGACAGAAGGACAAATATTAAGGATTCGTATAACAGTTTATCCAAGATCAATAATACTTCATAATAATCAATTGTGAAGCAGAATTCAAAAATAAAGATCAAAACATGGATACAATCAAAGATAGTAACCATAATAGACATCTTGGACAAAAAGAAAAAATTTTATTTTTCGGTGAATAGTGTCGTATTCGTGAATAGTGCCGTATACGTGAATAGTAACGTATACGTGAATAGTAACCCCGACACAAAAAGTTCTAAATTTGATAAAAACTCATATCAATATTTCAGCATAATGATATTGAAGAAAATAATATCATTTAAGAAGAAAATAATATCCCTTACCTCAAAATATCAGTACTTCTGGTCGGAATACCGGTATAAGGCTGAAAGAAACTTGCTCTGATGAATAGAAACTCTCAAAGTATCTAAATACTCACAAAATACACTCAATAATCTAGAGAGAGAAAGAGAGAAAACTTGTTTCAGGTGTGATTTTTAATTCTAACTTAGCCCTCTATTTATAGGAAAATTTTAGTAGGCTTGACCTGCAACCTGATGGCTTTACCTGCTACTATTCCCACCCACCACATTTGAAATATAATTCAGCACATTTCTTCACCAACCAAGAGTGGGGCCCACCAATTCTAGAATTTTCCATCAAAATGATAAACTCCGAAAATTCAACAATTTCTGAACCAGTCATCTCGTAAAATTCATAATAAATCATACGTTCATTTTTAACGGTTCAAAATTTGTGGACATATACTCAACTTATATATGTATAACATATCCAAAAATTACCACGATCCAACGGTCGGATTAAAAATTATAACCCCCGCAAAATATCTCAAAAACCCTGATTTTTAATACCTCCATTCCGACAAAAATACTAATAAAAACCTCAACATTAACTCCTTCATTTTTAACCACAAAAATATATCCCTCATTTATATCCACATAAAATAAATATTTCCTTATCATATGAATCAATAATTAATTATTCACAAATAATATTACAGAATCACATTTATGACAACCAGGCCGTTCCCAGGAAAGAGGGGGCTTTCCAATAAGGATTTCTCCTTACTGGCGCGCAATTAGATGACCAAACCTCTCCTTAGACAGAACTTTCTAGACATTGCCAATAATGTTATCTAATAATATTATTCAAATAATATGAATTATTGATCTGATAATAGAAAATACTGTGCAGCAACAATTATTGAAACAACAATAATTAAAATATCAACGCAGCAATTATTGAATCAATAAAATAAAATATTGAACAATAACTACTGTAACAATTATTGAGCAGTGCCTTCTTACGTAAGAATCAATAATTGGTGCAATACCGTGTGCTACTGTATTTTAACCACCGGGTATTCCAACAGTATTAACGGTAACAACTACGCCGTTATTTATAAACAACTTATACTTGTCGTTTTTTTCATCCAATCGCTTTCCGTTATGGGGCCCACACAAGGCTGCGCCGTCGTACGAATATTCCCCGACAGCAAGAATATTCCACGACCAAACGAATATTCCCCGACAAAATGAATATTTTATAACCACTTTCTTATTTTGCCAAAATTTGCACATTTCACCCATAACCAAAGTATTATATCAAATTAACCCCTTATTATTCACAATAATATTTAGAGAAAATTTGATTTTATTCATTAATAAGTTGGGGTCTTACAACCTCCCCTCCTTATGAAATTTCGTCCTCGAAATTGATGTACGTACCTGGTGTTTCGAAAAGGTGAGGATACCTCGCTTTCATTTCTGATTCCAACTCCCAGGTCATTTCTTCAATAGCATGATTTTTCCACAAAACCTTAACTTGTGGTATAACCTTTGTGCGTAGGACATGCTCTTTCCTATCCAAGATCTTAACAGATACCTCCTCGTACGTTAAATCTTCAGCTATCTCGTCTGGTTCTAACTCAATAATGTGGTTCGGGTCTTTAACATATTTACGAAGCATAGATATATAAAAAACATTATGAACACGAGACATACTTGGAGGTAACGCGAGTCTATATGCCACATTTCCTATTCGGTCAAGAATCTCAAATGGACCAATAAATCTTGGATTGAGCTTTCCTCTCTTCCCAAATCTTGTAACTCCTTTCCATGGTGCAACACGCAACAATACATGATCCCCAATGTCAAATTCCACGTCCTTTCGATGAAGATCCGCATAACTCTTTTGTCGATCCTGTGCCGTTTGTATACGTTGTCGAATCGTTTGGATCTTCTCTGTAGTAATGCGTACCAACTCTGGTCCCAACAATGTTGCTTCACCCACCTCGTCCCAGCATACTGGAGAACGACATTTTCTTCCATACAACGCCTCAAATGGAGCCACACCTATGCTCGCCTGATAACTGTTGTTGTAGGAGAATTCCACCAATGGTAGGTACTTATCCCAACTCCCTTTGAGATCTAGGACACAAAGTCTTAATAGATCTTCAAGAGTTTGAATAGTCCTCTCTGATTGTCCGTCCGTTTGAGGATGGTATGCCGAACTGAATCGTAAATCTGTGCCCATAGCTTTCTGCAAGCTAACCCAAAATCGTGAAGTGAATCTTGGGTCACGATCCGAAACTATGGATACTGGCATGCCATGCAATCTCACAATCTCGTTCACATAAATACTAGCAAAACGTTCAAGGGAATAAGTCTCACGTATCGGTAAGAAATGAGCAGACTTGGTTAATCTATCAATAATAACCCAAATCGCATCTATGCCTTGAGAAACCTTGGGAAGACCTGTAACGAAATCTATGGTAATGTGTTCCCACTTCCATTTCGGGATCTCAAGTGGTTGCAATGGACCCTTTGGCACTTGATGCTCCGCTTTTACACGTTGACAAGTTAAACATCTCGAGATAAACTCCGCGATCTCTCTTTTCATATTGCTCCACCAAAATGTATGTCGAAGATCGTGATACATTTTGGTACTCTCAGGATGGATTGCAAACGGTGTGTTGTGTGCCTCCATCATTATTCTATGCTTCAAGTCAAAATCGTTAGGAACACAAAGTCTGGAGTTGACTCGAAGTATTCCTTCTTCATCGATTCTTGCTTCTGGAATAGCACCTTCTTGCACTTTCTTCTTCATACGCATCAGCTCCATGTCCGTAGCTTGAGCAGCTTTAACTTTATCGATTAAAGTCGGTTCTACTCGTATATTTGATATCATCATGTGGGTACTTGGAGCCTTCATCTCTATCTCCATCCTTTGCAAGTCATACAAAATGGGCCTTTGTGTTAACAATATTGCACTCGTACTCGCATATGATCTTCTACTCAATGCGTCAGCTACTACGTTTGCTTTTCCAGGATGATATTGGATGGTATGATCGTAATCTTTCAACAGCTCGAGCCAACGTCGCTGCCGCATGTTGAGTTCCTTTTGGGTGAAGAAATATTTGAGGCTTTTATGATCTGTATAGATCTCCACTTTCTCCCCATACAGGTAGTGTCTCCAGATCTTCAACGCAAAAACGACTGCTGCCAACTCCAAATCATGAGTAGGATAATTCCTCTCATATTCTTTGAGTTGTCGTGAGGCATAGGCTATGACTTTCCCATGTTGCATGAGAACACATCCTAACCCTTTGCCTGAAGCATCGCTGTAGATAACAAATCCATCCAAACCAGATGGTATTGTCAGAACAGGTGCCGAAATGAGTCTCCTCTTGAGTTCTTGGAAACTCTTCTCGCATTCCTCACTCCATACGAATTTTGTATCTTTCCGAGTCAGCTGAGTTAACGGAGTAGCGATTCGAGAAAATCCTTCCACAAATCTCCGATAATAACCAGCTAAGCCCAGAAAGCTATGTACTTCGGTTACCGACTTCGGTTGCTCCCAACTTTGTATGGCTTCAATCTTCGCCGGGTCGACAGATACTCCATGTTTTGATACCACGTGTCCAAGGAATGCTAATTCCTCAAGCCAAAACTAGCATTTCTTCAATTTGGCATATAGCTTATTTTCACGAAGCCTTTGCAGTACCAGCTTCAAATGGCGCTCATGATCTTCACGGCTTTTGGAATAGATGAGGATGTCATCAATAAAGACAACAACGAACTGGTCCAAATATTCTTTGAATACACGGTTCATCATATCCATGAAGGCAGCAGGAGCATTAGTCAATCCAAAAGACATGACTAAGAATTCATAATGCTCGTACCGAGTTCTAAAGGCAGTCTTTAGAATATCCTCAGTTTTAATCTTCAGCTGATGATATCCAGAACGAAGGTCGATCTTTGAAAAGAATTGTGTTCCTTGTAACTGGTCGAACAGGTCATCAATGCGAGGTAGCGGATACCTATTCTTGATGGTGACATGGTTCAATTCTCGATAGTCAATACAAAGTTGCATACTCCCGTATTTCTTCTTTACGAATAAAACAGGAGCACCCCAAGGAGACGTACTAGGACGAATAAAACCGATGTCCAACAACTCCTGTAGTTGGACTTTTAACTCCTGAAGTTCAATAGGAGCCATTCGATATGGAGTTTTAGAAATGGGCTTTGTACCGGGTTCAAGGTTAATAAAGAATTCAACTTCACGTTCTGGGGCTAGACCAGGAAGTTCTTCAGGAAATACATCGAGAAATTCTCTAACAATAGAAATATTATTCAAATCTGACTTGTCTTTGTTCAAATCCATAACATGGGCTAAGAAAGCTTGACATCAGTTTTTCAATAAACGAATAGCTTTGTGGCTTGATATGACAGTGACTGATTTTAGTGGTTTAGTAGTTTGAATTCGTATGACAGGTTGGTTAGGAATATGAAAACTAACAACCTTACGAAAACAATCAATTTTAGCATGATGAGTGGTTAACCAATCAATTCCTAAAATCACATCAAAAGCAAGTATCTTTAAAGAGATAAGATCAACAGGTAATGTGATAGTGTCAACTTGGATCATGCAAGATTTATAAACTGTAGATGTAACGAAGGTTTAACCCAACGGAGTTTCAACAGATAAGTTAAAGTCCAATTTCTCCGAAGTCAAGTTTAAACGTTGAGCACAAGCAGGAGAGATAAAAGAATGGGTAGAACCGGTATCTAGTAAAGTATAAACTTCGCAAGAATTCAAGATTAGCTTACCCGTGATCACCTCGTTCGGGTTTCTCGCGTTTTGGCCAGTCACGACAAACGCCCTTCCAGGAACCGCTGATTTCAATTTATCCGGGACAAATTTTGGAGTCACCATCCCCGCTGAACTTGGTTTTGCTACAGAACACTCTCGAGCTATATGACCCTCCTTTCCACAGTTATAGCATACCTTGGATTGTTGTGGGCAGTTTGGGCTGATATGTCCCTCTTTCCCACATTTGTAACATACGACCGGTGGTCGTTCTCCTCCCCTAGAAACATTTGATGTTTGTGTTGACGTCTTCACGTTATCATTTTTGTACCTTCTCTTCTTGAAATCTCCTCCCGACTCGCTCCTTCTATTATCACGACCACGATTACCACCAGAGTGGTTACCACTTTTGTCCGAATATTTTCCTCCCTGCTGGTTTTCATTGCTTCGATGACTGCCTCCACCGGTATGACCCTGGTTGTGGTCCCTCGGTTGCACATACTCATTATCTCGCTCTAATAATTGAGCCCTGTTTACAACATCTGAATATAAAAAAAATTTATGAGAGATAAGATATTGCCGAATCTCGGGTTCTAGACCTCTCAGAAACATCCTTGTCATTCGTTCCTCATTTTCGACCAAATGAGGTGCAAACCTGGATAACTCTGTAAACTTCGCCTCGTACTGGGACACCGTCATGTTGTTTTGTTCCAGTCTGATAAACTCTACCTCCTTCATATGACGAATACTTTCAGGAAAGTACTTGTCATTGAACAGTTTTTGAAATGTTTCCCAAGACATGTTGAGTGCGTCAGGCTGGGTACGCTTCACAGACTCCCACCAGTAGTCTGCCTCACCGCGAAACATAAAGGTGGCGAATGGAACCTTCTGTTCCTCCGTGCATCCCAAGACATCGAATATCTTGGTAATTTGCTTGACCCACGTTTCCGCCATGATCGGATCCGGCTTTCCCTTAAATTCTGGTGGTCCCAATTCTTTGAACTGCTTAGTTGTGACAAACCGCGCGTTGTTATCATTTCCACCCGTATTCTGCACACGAGTCTCCCTCGTCTGATTTTGAATGAACTGCAAAAAGCTCCTAAACATTCCATCATTCATCGTTTGCTCGGTAACGTTGTTTAAAGGAGGAATATTGCCTTCCTGTTGCACGTTCCCCTGGGTGGTGATCAAAGGTGTCTCCACGGTCTGATTTACTCCATTATTAACGTTCTCAGCTGCCATTCTTAAATACTGCCATAAAACAAGGGTTAATAGTCATGTCATATATTATCCCTATACTCTGACCGACCAAATAAACACCAAATAAACTTAGTCAGGTCATACCAGCGAAGGAATTCCCCGTCTCTCCCCTCCTAGTTCTTGTCTCACATCTCAGCCAGGGATCATATCCCTAAGCTCTGATACCAACTGTGACGCCCCCAAAATAGGTATACAACACCCATTCTAAGTCGCCAAATACATGGTACAGAAAGCAAACTACAACTTTAATAATACAATTGTCGTGCAAAATATGACAACACATACTGTGAGTTTGAATACAAATATTATCTTCCAGACAATATCCACACTCACTCAAATAAGTCCTCATTACAATTATTCAAACACTATTTTATAGAAATAGTGAGGACTGTTAAAACATCTTTCTAGAACCATCACTCCATACCCCGACTAGATCCTGCTATGTTCTCACCTCCTGAGAAGAAAAATGGAACAAAAAGGAAAAGGGTGAGCTCAACTAGCCCAGTAAAGAATATTATGACTAAGATAATATACAACAAATTATCGTTAGTCTTCAACAGGGAAAAATCTGATAGAATATAATCGACAACAAGTTTTAGATCAACAACTGCAGCGGAAACAGCAAACCATTAGAAGAGTCAAGTAGAGAAAGAATTCTACTATCTTCTAAGATTTAAAAGTCCATCATCAATATTTTATCCCTGTAACATCAATTAATAATCATCTTTATCCAAATATTCATCTTTGCACTACAGGCCAAAGATATTCATTTGTATCACCTGTCAGTCATGTTCATCTCAACACCTGTTCATCTTTGCACTACAGGCCAAAGATATTTATCAAGTAATCATACATCTTTGCACTACAGGCCAAAGATATTCAGTAATATCATCATTTAGGACTGAGGATGATGAAAAATATCTTAAAAAGAACGAATCCAGTAAGACAGAAGGACAAATATTAAGGATTCGTATAACAGTTTATCCAAGATCAATAATACTTCATAATAATCAATTGTGAAGCAGAATTCAAAAATAAAGATCAAAACATGGATACAATCAAAGATAGTAACCATAATAGACATCTTGGACAAAAAGGGAAAATTTTATTTTTCGGTGAATAGTGCCGTATACGTGAATAGTAACGTATACGTGAATAGTAACCCCGACACAAAAAGTTCCAAATTTGATAAAAACTCATATCAATATTTCAGCATAATGATATTGAAGAAAATAATATCATTTAAGAAGAAAATAATATCCCTTACCTCAAAATATCAGTACTTCTGGTCGGAATACCGGTATAAGACTGAAAGAAACTTGCACTGATGAATAGAAACTCTGAAAGTATCTAAATACTCACAAAATACACTCAATAATCTAGAGAGAGAAAGAGAGAAAACTTGTTTCAGGTGTGATTTTCAATTCTAACTTAGCCCTCTATTTATAGGAAAATTTTAGTAGGCTTGACCTGCAACCTGATGGCTTTACCTGCTACTATTCCCACCCACCACATTTGAAATATAATTCAGCACATTTCTTCACCAACCAAGAGTGGGGCCCACCAATTCTAGAATTTTCCATCAAAATGATAAACTCCGAAAATTCAACAATTTCTGAACCAGTCATCTCGTAAAATTCATAATAAATCATACGTTCATTTTTAACGGTTCAAAATTTGTGGACATATACTCAACTTATATATGTATAACATATTCAAAAATTACCACGATCCAACGGTCGGATTAAAAATTATAACCCCCGCAAAATATCTCAAAAACCCTGATTTTTAATACCTCCATTCCGACAAAAATACTGATAAAAACCTCAACATTAACTCCTTCATTTTTAACCACAAAAATATATCCCTCATTTATATCCACATAAAATAAATATTTCCTTATCATATGAATCAATAATTAATTATCCACAAATAATATTACAGAATCACGTTTATGACAACCAGGCCGTTCCCAAGAAAGAGGGGGCTTTCCAATAAGGATTTCTCCTTACTGGCGCGCAATTAGATGACCAAACCTCTCCTTAGACAGAACTTTCTAGACATTGCCAATAATGTTATCTAATAATATTATTCAAATAATATGAATTATTGATCTGATAATAGAAAATACTGTGCAGCAGTAATTATTGAAACAACAATAATATAAAATATCAACGCAGCAATTATTGAATCAATAAAATAAAATATTGAACAATAACTACTGTAACAATTATTGAGTAGTGCCTTCTTACGTAAGAATCAATAATTGGTGCAATACCGTATGCTACTGTATTTTAACCACCGGGTATTCCAACAGTATTAACGGTAACAACTACGCCGTTATTTATAAACAACTTATACTTGTCGTTTTCTTCATCCAATCGCTTTTCGTTATGGGGCCCACACAAGGCTGCGCCATCGTACGAATATTCCCCGACAGCAAGAATATTCCACGACCAAACGAATATTCCCCGACAAAATGAATATTTTATAACCACTTTCTTATTTTGTCAAAATTTGCACATTTCACCCATAACCAAAGTATTATATTAAATTAACCCCTTATTATTCACAATAATATTTAGAGAAAATTTGATTTTATTCATTAATAAGTTGGGTTCTTACAGGCTATAACTTTCTCACGTTGCATGAGAACACATCTTAGCCCTTTGCTTGAAGCATCGTTGTAGATAACAAATCCATCCGAACCAGATGGTATTGTCAGAACAGGTGCCAAAATGAGTCTCCTCTTGAGCTCTTGGAAACTCTTCTCGCATTTCTCGCTCCATACGAATTTTGTATCCTTCCGAGCCAACTGAGTTAACGGGGTAGCGATTCGAGAAAACCCTTCCACGAATCTCCGATAATAACCAGCTAAGCCCAGAAAGCTACGTACTTCGGTCACCGTCTTTGGTTGCTCCCAACTTTGTATTGCTTCAATCTTTGCCGGGTCAACAGATACTCCATGTTTTGACAATGTGCCCTAGGAATGCTACTTCCTCAAGCCAGAACTCGCATTTCTTCAACTTAGCATATAGCTTATTTTCACGCAGCCTTTGGAGTACCAGCTTCAAATGGTGCTCATGATCTTCACGACTTTTGGAATATATGAGGATGTCATCAATAAAGACAACAACGAAATTATCCAAATATTCTTTGAATACTCGATTCATCATATCCATGAAAGTCGCAGGAGCATTAGTCAATCCAAAAGACATGACTAAGAATTCATAATGCCCGTGCCGAGTCCTGAAGGCAGTCTTTAGAATATCCTCAGTTCTAATCTTCAGCTGATGATATCCAGAACGAAGATCGATCTTTGAAAAGAATTGTGCTCCTTGTAACTGGTCAAACAGGTCATCAATACAAGGTAGCGGATACCTATTCTTGATAGTGACATGGTTTAATTCCCGGTAGTCGAGACAAAGTCGCATACTCTTGTCTTTCTTCTTTACGAATAAAACAGGAGCACCCCAAGGAGATGTACTAGGACGAATGAAATCGATGTCCAACAACTCCTGTAGTTGGACCTTTAACTCCTGAAGTTCAATAGGAGCCATTCGATATGGGGCTTTAGAAATGGGCTTTGTACCAGGTTCAAGATCAATAAAGAATTCAACTTCACATTCTGGGGTAGACCGGGATGTTCTTCAGGAAATACGTCAGGAAAGTCAATAACAACAGAAATATTATTCAAATATGACGTGTCTTTATTCAAATCCATAACATGGGCTAAGAAAGATTGACATCCGTTTTTTAATAAATGAATAGCTTTATGACTTGATATAACAGTGATTAATTTTAATGGCTTAGTTGCTTGAATTCGCACAACAGGTTGGTTAGGAATATGAAAACTAACAACCTTACGAAAATAATCAATTTTGGCATGATGAGTAATTAACCAATCAATCCCTAAAATTACGTCAAATGCAAATATCTTTAAAGAGATAAGGTCAACAGGTAAGGTGATGGTGCCAACTTGGATCAAACAAGATTTATAAACAGTGGATGTG
This sequence comes from Panax notoginseng, assembly GCA_016801055.1. Classification (NCBI taxonomy): domain Eukaryota; kingdom Viridiplantae; phylum Streptophyta; class Magnoliopsida; order Apiales; family Araliaceae; genus Panax; species Panax notoginseng. Next base: position 21,424,190 of record CM029018.1, read on the forward strand.
ATGAAAGTTTCTCCTAACGGAGTCTCCACAGATAAATCAAAGTCTAATTTCTCCGGAGTCAAGTTTAAACGTTGAGCACAAGCAGGAGAAATAAATGAATGGGTAGCACCGGTATCTAGTAAGGTATAAACTTCACATGAATTTATGATTAGCTTACCCATGATCAACTCGTTTGGGTTCCTCGCATGTTGACCAGTCACGACAAACGCTCTTTCAGGAACCGTTGACTTTGACTTTTCTGGGACAACCTTTTGAGTCACCATCCTCGCTGGACTTGGTTTCGCTACAGTGCAATCTCGAGTGATATGTCCTTCCTTTCCACAGTTATAACATACCTTAAAGTGTTGTGGGCAGTTTGGGCTGATATGTCCTTCTTTTTCGCACTTATAGCATATGACCGGCGGTCGTTCTCCTCCCTTGGAACCAGTTGCTGCTGGTGCTGACGTCTTCGTATTGTCATTGTTGAATCTCCTTTTTTTAAAATCTCCTCCCGACTCGCTTCTTCTATTCTCATGGCCATGATTACCACCAGAGTGGTTGCCGCTCTTGTCCGTATTTTTCTTTCTCTGTTGGTTATCGTTGTTCTGATGACTGCTGTCACCGGTATGATCCTGGTTATGGTCCCTCGGTTGACCGTACTCGTTATCTCGCTCTAATAATTGAGCCCTGTTGACAACATCTGAATAGAGAGAAAATTTATGAGAAATGAGATATTGACGTATGCCGGGTTTCAAACCTCTTAGAAACATCCGCGTCATACTTTCCTCATTCTCTACCAAATGATGTGCAAACCTGGATAACTCTGTAAACTTCACCTCGTACTGGGATACCGTCATGTTGTTTTGTTCCAGTCTAATAAACTCCACTTCTTTCATATGATGAATACTTTCAGGAAAGTACTTGTCATTGAATAGTTTCTGAAACGTCTCCCAAGACATTCTGAGTGCGGCTGGATGGGTACGCTTCACAGATTTCTACCAGTAATCTGCCTCATTATGGAACATAAAGGTGGCGAATGGAACCTTCTGTTCCTCCGTGCATCCCAAGACATCGAATATCTTGATAATTTGCTTGACCCACGTCTCCGCCTTAATCGGATCCGGCTTTCCCCAGAATTTTGGTGGTCCCAACTCCTTGAACTGCTTGGCTGTGACCAACCATGAATTGTTATCATTTCCTCTTGTATTTTGAAGACGAGTCTCCCTCGTCTGATTTTTCATGAACTGCAAAAAGCTTCTAAACATCCCATCGTTCATCATCTACTCAGTGGTGTTGTTCACAAGAGGAACATTGCCAGCCTGTTGCACGTTCTCCTCGTTGGTGAGTACAGGCGTCTCCACGGTTTCATTTACTCCATTGTTAACATTCTCAGTTGTCATTCTTAAATACTGCCATAAAACAAGGGTTAATTAAACAAATTAACAAATCACATAATACCCCCTATATTATGACTGACCAACAAATAAGCTTAGGTAGGACATACTAGCGAAGGATGTACTCGTCTCTCCCCTCCTAGTTCTATTCCTCGATCTCTGCCAGAGATCATATCCCTAAGCTCTGATACCAACTGTGACGCCCCCAAAATAGGTATACAACACCCATTCTGAGTCGTCAAAATACATGGTACAGAAATAACTACAACTTTATTAATACAACATAAAAACTGTGAGTTTAAATATAAATATTATCATCTAGACAATATCCACACTCAAATAAGTCTTCATTACAATTATTGATACATTATTTTACAAAAATGGTGAGGACTACTAAAACGACTTTCTAGAACCTTCATTCCATACCCCGACTAGTACTTGCTACATTCTCGCCTCCTGAGAAGAAAAATGGAACAAAAAGGAAAATGGTGAGCTCAACTAGCCAAATAAAGAACATTATGACTAAGATAATATAGAACAAATTATCGTTAGTCCTCAACAGGGAAAAATTTAATAGAATACAATAGACAACAAATTTTAAATCAATATTCGCAGCGGAAATAATAATTCATTAGAAGAGTTAAGTAGAGAATGAAATCTACTATCTTTTATATGTGAATTTAAAAGTTCATCGTCTATATTTTATCCCTGTAACATCAATCAATATATATCTGAAATCAAATATTCATCTTTGCACTACAGGCCAAAGATATTCCTCAGTTGGTCATGTTCATCTAAACACCTGTTCTTCTTTGCACTACGGGCCAAAGATATTCATCAAAAAATCATTCATCTTTGCACTACAAGCCAAAGATATTCAGTTATATCATCATTTAGGACTGAGGATGATGAAAAATATTTTAAAGAAAACGAATCCAGTGAAACAAAAGAATAAATATTAAGGATTCGTACTTTAAACAATCTGAGTTCAAAAATACTTCGTAAATAATCATAGTGGAGTAAAATTCAAGAATGAAGACCAATCAAAGCTAGTATCCATAATAGATATCTTAGACAAAAGAAGGAAATTTTATTTTTCGATGAATAGTGTCGTATTCGTGAATAGTGCCGTATACGTGAATAGTAACCCCGACACAAAAAGTTCTAAATTTGATAAAAAGTTTAGACCAATATTTTAGCATAATGATATTGAAAGAATAATATCATATATAAAAGAAATAACATCCCTTACCTCAGAAAGACAGTACTTCTGACTGAAAAACTGGATATAGTGCTGAATGAACTTGCACCGTATAGCAACTCTCAAAGTATCAAAATACTCACAAAAATACGCTCGATATTATAGAGAGAAAAGATTTTAGTTTCTGGTGTGATTTTCAATTCTAACCTAAACACCCTATTTATAGAAAAATGCTTAAAACACTAAAGCAGAAAATTTAATAAAATATTATTATTTATATTACAAATTCCTACGCTCACTTTTACCAACTGATTTCAGCCACCTAGCACATGTTAATGATGCCCACAAACATTTCAAAAACGTTTTTCTTTTAAAATAAATTTAAGACTTTTAAAAAATAATTATTTCGGAACTTCAGAACTTCAATAATTCATAATAAATAGCCTTTTTGTCAGAAAAATTCAAACCACATGTCTTTTTCATAGAAAATTTTATTAACTACAACTTTACAGAAGAAAAATTTTTCAAATTCCAAACAGAAATTGACCGAAATTCACAAACGGGCGATTTTACAAGCTATAATCAAATTTCAGTCAAGAAATAGGGTCCACCGACACACAAAACATGTGTTAATCATTTAATGCAACAAAAATATTCTTTCTCCTCATATACTCATATATCCCACCTTCATTATAAAAATATCATCATTATTATATTATAATAATATAATAAAATATTATTTTATCTGAAAAGATAAAATATCAATTTTCAACAATTGTCACTTTAAAAATAATTCCATCTATATCCACATAAAATGAATATTTTTCTCATCATATAAATCAATAATTAATTATTCACAAATAATATTACAGAATCACAATACTGACAACCAGGCAGTTCCCAGGAAAGAGGGGGCTTTCCAATAAGGATTTCTCCTTACTGGCTCGCAATTAGGTGACCAAACCTCTCCTTAAACAGAACTTTCTAGACATTGCCAATAATGTTATCTAATAATATTATTCAGATAATATGAATTATTGCTTCGATAATAAAAAATAATGTGTAGTGACAATTATTGAAACAACAGTAATATAAAATATCAACGCAACAATTATTGAATCAATAAAATACTGAACAGTAATTACTATAACAATTATTGAGTAGTGCCTTCTTACGTAAGAATCAATAATTGGTGCAATATCGTATGTTACTGTGCAACAACGCGTATTACTGTGTTTTAACCACCGGGTATTCTAACAGTATTAACGGTAACAACTACGCCGTTATTTATAAATAACTTATGCTTGTCGTTTTCTTCATCCAATCGCTTTCTGTTATGGGGCTCACAAAATACTGCGTCGTCGTACGAATATTCCCCGACAGGAAGAATATTTCACAACCAAACGAATATTCCCCGACAACAATGAATATTTTATAACCACTTGCTTATTTAAAATATTTGCGTTTTACCCATAACTAACCTCATTAATCAATTCAACCCTTACTATTTCAAAATAATAAATAGAGGAAATTAAATTTTATTTATTAATAATTTGGGGTCTTACACTAAGGTTGTTTCCGTTCACATTAAGAGATAAGGCTAAAAGCTGGTTGCATTCACTTCCACTTGGATCCATTGCTACCTGGGATGACTTGGCCCAAAAATTTCTAGCAAAGTTCTTTCCACCGGCTAAGACTGCAAAGATGAGAAACGGCACTACTATTTTTGAGCAACAACATGCGGAGTCACTGTATGAGGCTTGGGGGAAATTTAAGAATTTATTGAGAAGATGTCCACATCATAGACTACCCCAGTGGCTACAGGTTCAAACACTACAAAAAAAATGGGTCTTTAGCAACGATTTTTCGGACAACGACTTTATAAGTCGTTGCTAAAAGTATATGTTTAGCAACGAAATTTGTCCTTCGTTGTAGATTGTATCAGGCTTTCACTTTTTACAACGAAATTCATAAGTCGTTGCAAAATTTCGTTCCTAATTCATTGGCGGGAAAAAATTTCGTTAGAAATTCGTTGTAAAATTTTCGGCCACTTGATTTCCCGTCATCGTGGGCAACGAAAGTTTTTTTGTTGCTAAAAATGGGGCTTTAGCAACAATTTTTCAAGCAACAGCTTTATAAGTCGTTGCTAAAAGTGTATGTTTAGCAACGAAACTTGTCCTTCGTTGCAGATTGTGTTAAGCTTTCACTTTTTGCAACGAAATTCATAAGTCGTTGCAAAATTTGAAAACAAAATTCGTTGTAAAATTTCTAACCACTTGATTTCTCCTCATCGTGGGCAACGAAAAAAATTTTGTTGCTATATTTCGTTGTCTAATATGGACAACATTCATTGGCAATAATTTTTATTTTCGTTGCATATTTTATACAACTTTTTACAACGACTATTAAAATGTTGCCTTAAATTAAGATAATCCCAATAAACATTCTTTTGTAAGACAATATTCGTTATTCGGAGAACTGTCAAAAAATATTTATATTTAGTATTTAAAAATTATATCCAAATACAAAACATATTCGAACCTGTGACCTATCATTTGTTACTTTGGTCATTTAATCGTTGGAGCAACACAAGTTATCTGTTACTATCTTGCAAGGATTAATATTTATATCAAAACATGAGATTTTCCCCATATATTCCTTTCTTCTCCTTCACTACATACCATTAATATAATATCAAGAAGTTATATACTACAATAATAATAATAATAATAATAATAATAATAATAATAATAATAATAATAATAATAATAATAAAAATAATAATAATAACAATAACAATAATAATAAAGTTGCACCAATGGTGAGTAAGTTTTTTTTAACTCTCATTTTTCAAATTCTCTTTTTTCTTGACTTGTAATTTTTTTTATAATCAAATATTAATTTCTCTTTATATCTTGTATTAGAGGGTGTTTTGTAATGACTTATAAGTTGGTTAAACTAAGTTATAAGTCATTTATTATTATTTAGTGTTTGACAATAACTTAAATTTTAACTCTCTTTTTTACTTATAAGTCATTATTAAATTTTTTTCATGCTTCATGTGCTATATTTTTTTTATTATTATTATTATTACTATTACTGTTACTATTATTATAATTATTATTATATTTACTATTATTTTTATTATTATTACTATTATTATTAAAAAAAATTATTATTAGAATAATTATTACTAATCTTATAATTATTATTTTAATTATTATAATAATTATAATTATTATTATTATTACAATTTCTATTATTATTATTAATGTTGTTGTTGTTGTTATTATTATTATTTTTATTATTATTGTTACTATTATTATAATAATTATTATTGTTACTATTATTATTGTTATTATTGTTGTTATTATTATTACTATAATAATAATAATAGTAATAATTATTATTATTATTATAATTATAATAATAATAATTATTATTATTATAATTATTAGTATTATTACTATTACTATTATTATAACTACTACTACTATTATTATTATTGTTATTATTAATCATTATTATAATTACTATTATTATTCCTATTACTATTATTATTATTATTATAATTATTACAATAATTATAATAGTACTAATAATAAAAAAGCCTGGGGTTTTTTTTTAAAAATAAAATAAAATAATGCTATCTTTAAGAATTGAAC